>JADNRV010000204.1:0-87554 GCA_015499995.1 Flammula alnicola | reverse complement strand
CCTCATTTTTACGAGCACATCATGCCGCACTAACTCCTTTAATGCCCAGGTCCTCCGCGATGATAACGGCGGCTTTCTCGCCAATAGCGATAGCTGTATTGTATGTGTTGGCACCCACGTTATCGGGAGTGATACTGCCAGTCTGAGATATGTCGCAACATAAGTTCGCTAGATCCAGGCCAATCAATTCGTCAAATTTTACACACCTGCAACTTTGAGACCTTGTACGCCATATACATTCAATCTCTCGTCAACGACTCCTCCTTGTTCTCGCGGTTTCATGGCACAGGTTCAATCTAACGACATGTCAATGCATCTGTATATATGGAATTTCGACGGTAACTTACAGAATGCCAGGTAGTCTCAACTACATTACGGAATGAATTAGCACAAGACTAAACAGTACATGGTCTATGTGATGACGAACCTGTCTGCCGATGGTATTCATCAATCGCGTCGTCATCCTCTTTAGTATAGACGATGTTTGGAGCAGCGAGATCTACTGGCGAAGCAGTAAGATTGGTTGCCGCATTACTGCCCGGCTTGAACTGAGGATGTCCAAGCTCGAGATCACCACAGAAGTATTTCATGCGACGAGCGAACTCTCTGGTCTTCTTATAACCCCATCTCAAGATGACCAGGTCGGCAGGACTAAAAGGGCATTTAGATATAGTTAGCAAAAAGTTCACGACTTCTGCTCACTCGTTAAGGAAACCGGCTTCGAAGTCCAGCCTCGCGTAAGGATCCAACCCAGAAGTAATGTGAACTCGTCCAAGAGAGACTGGATATCCCTGAAGATGTCGTTAGGATCAACCGTAGCTCGCTACATATGCACACGACTGGATACCCACTGAAAAGTATGCGATGCTGAAATATTTGCCGCGAGGTACTGCAGGATTGGCCCCAACATAACTGGAACAAGGTCGTCTTTCGTTGTCGATCACGATAAAATAATATGCTTACGCAGCGAGCGGCAGGTAAAGCATGACCGGTTTATCATGAGCATTGGCAAAATAGGTTTTCCACCTCTGGTCGAACTCTGGAGACATGCTGGCCAGTTCCTCAGCATTGGTCTCATTCTGATTCCACAATCATTCCGCTGCAATTTGGCGATTAGAAACGATGGTACGAAGCAATATGAAAACCGAAAACTTACTTATGGGACATTAAACCTTGACCATCTTGCAACCACTGCTGTTCATAGGCTAAATAGAGCACCTCTTTAGCATGCCTTCGTTCTAGGAAACGTCGGAGCAACGTACGAGATACCTCCTCTTTTGATCCTCTGAAAATCTGGTCCAGAGTATCCGCGTCCTCGGTGGCGACGAATGGAAGGAATATCAAGTTGTGATCTATAGATGAAAATGTTTGATGAGAGGAAGGTTGTCTCTCCATTTGATCTTTCATACCCATGTAATGCTCTCCTACTCCTGGAAGATCGACAAGTTGCTTGACTCCACTTTGGTCCAGGACGGATTTCGCGCAATACCGGACCTCTCCAGGATAGAGGGTGATCCGAAAGCACCAGCGGAGACAACTACAAGCCGTGAAGCCCGAGCAGTTTTTGGTCGTAGTTACACTACACACACGCTTTTCTACCCACAAGGTCGTCGACATATTCAATTCCAACAGCTTGATTGCCTCTGGATTTGTACATGGCATTGTAAGTCACCCAGATTATTAGGGGAAATGCATGCACTCACTCGAAGATAACCCGAACTACCCTATGTCTGTCTACGACCTGCAAGTTTGTGTTCTTTTCTTGGTTATACACGTAGTGATGAGCGGTATCGGAACGTCTTCCACTTTCGCCGTCTATGTATCTGCATCCAGTCCATCTTAAGTCTCATTGCCCTTATTAGTTCGCAACGACCGGATTACCTTGCCCAGCGCTAAAGTTCCGAGTGAGAAGTCAGATTTACGCAATTATACTTTAAGGAATGTCTTACCCCATATTTGTCGGAATGAAAGAAGGAACTGGTGTCGTCTGTGGAGGGACGTTCTTTGTCGATGGCTGCAGCGACTTCCAAGAAATTATCTGCGACGTTGTGCAAATTCGGGGCGTAGGATACTTTAATCGGACCTGAGGTTCCATGAGTGTCGTTGGGGGAGTCTGATTGGAATGTTTCTGCCTTCAACGACGATTGTTATCAGCACGGGAAGGACAAACTCTCGAGTGAGATAAAAACCTTCTTCAGAAGGGGAATGATGTGGGCAGAACCCCAGCCTTTATTGCCATACGTCGTTTCCCAGTCATCGTAATCTGAAGCGGCGGCCCGGGTATATACAACGACTTAAAATGTCCGATGTTCAAGACCAGTTCGATGAAAACGAGTTAAACGACGCACAATTAACACTGGAACCTCCACCCAAAGCGCGTCCGGTTGGTACAATAACAGAACGACCAAGCAAGGCCTGGCTTGGCTTGCTCTTGTGGAACGTGTAGGTCTCCTTGGGAAGAGCTAAGCTGGCGAAGTAACGGGCCGGCTGTATGTGGTCTTGCAATTCGCGCGTGTGTGGTCCAGCCTCCACGATCTATGAGGCCTAAAGTCAGTGTAAATGCAGAGATAGGCTTCGACATATATTTTTACAAGTATCTTCAAGGTGGGGTCCGCTGCTGCAAGACGACCTGCCGTAATGCAGGCGGAGGCACCTCCTACAACAGGGTTTAAAAATATCATTATTAGATGAATATCTTCTTGAGCAAAGTTCGACGCACCGCCTGCAAAGATTATGTCGTAGACATCGATTTCTTGAACATTGGACATGCTGGGTTGTACTCTGTGGAGAAAGGATTGGAGTAAAACAAGGCAATGATGAAAAGTATTTATCGAGCCGACGTCAACCTTCAGTACTCCATATCCGGGGCTCTCACATGGATGAGCAGTTCAAATCGCTTCTTTGCGGAGCTAGGACGTAGGCCAAGTAACCTGGGGTAGCTTGTGAGTAGCTACCAGAGGTACGGTCATAACAATGGGGAACAAACTGCATATTCGTCTTGGAGGTTGCCCGTCTTTGACTGACGACGACCAGCGGGAGCAATGTTCTTCAGGCATAACTTATCGCGCTGTAAACAACGCATGCATCCTCAATTACTGACACGAATCGAAGGTCAGGCGGTAAATCAAGGTTTAGCCTAAGAATGTACACTCACAATGGTCCATAACAGACGTGGAATAACCAATCGTTACACAGCAGGTCAGCTGCTATCATCGTGTGATGTGGGGTAACTGGCTTCCCCACTCAAAGGCGGCGTTTACATTTACCTTACACCACAGAAGCGACGGCGGTTTTACAGCCGAGAACAGGCGTGGAGATGTGGTTATTTTCGACCTCAAATTGTGCTCATATGTCTGCTCCAGTTGTCCTTCCTATCGGAAAGTTAGCATCATGAAATAGAAAAGCTTCTGAAAGATTACTCGGGCCCATACCTGAGTAATGAAACTCGAAGCTTGAAGCTCTGAGGTAACAAACAGAGATGGCAAGAATCTGATTCGAAGTTCAAAATTCAAGGGTAAGGGCCCGTAACGGCTGGTAAGGGTCGCTATAAGTAGTTGCGGCGCACGCGCTGAGATAGTCAAATAGACTAAGTATACAGTCTCGCTAAATTTCAATTGCAGAGCTCGGGAAGAGACATGATTGGTGGATTACACAGGGTTGGAGAAACAAGAATGGGTGTGGCAAGGGTGGTTCAAGTTCAAGCCAATGGTTGGCGCGTTATGTAATCCGCGAGCATTTGATCAATCGGAAGTATTAAGAGCCCCTATTTATTCCAAGAACTGGATTGCATGCAATCCCTGATCTTCCTCTAGATCTCCCTTGATGAGCTGGAAGTTGTTTCTGAGAACGCAGTCCAGGAATCTTCTTAAACTTGCGACAATCTTTGCAGCAGTTTCGAAGGTACTCCCTAGAAGGCTCCTGATCGACCTCCGATATTTTCGAGAAGCAAAATGCCGTATGATCTTCATTGCAGCCCAATAGGTACGTATCGGAGAATCCTCCTACTTCCGAAATTTCAGTGCTACGCAGATAGAGAGAAATCCCAAAATATTCCTATTGCCATGATTTTTTATAATTACACACAAAATTTGTAGCCGCCCCTACTCCCAATGCCATATTTACTTTACTTATCCATGTACAAAATTTCGAACGCGATTGAATGATGTGAATGTTCCCAGAACGCTGTCGATAATGGCCAAATTCTAAATTCACGGGCGAGTAGTGACACCCTTGATGCCGAGCTCCTCAGCGATGATGACCGCAGCCTTCTCGCCGATGGCGACGGCGGTACTGTAGGTGTTGGCAGCGACGTTTCCTGGTGTGATACTGCAATCTGATCATATAAAGTCAGCCACCCCTGTTATTATACCCGCAGCCAATCGCAGAAGACACACCAGCAATCTTGAGGTTCGTGACGCCGTACACGTTCAACTTGGAGTCGACGACACCGCCCTTCTCGCGAGGCTTCATCGCACATGTTCCGATCTACCAATACAAATCATCAGTCAAAGGTCACACGACCCCGTCTGGAACTTACGGAGTGCCATGTAGTCTCAACGGTCTGCTTGTGGTATTCATCGATGGCCTTGTCATCCTCTTCCGTGTATTGGATGTAAGGAGCATTGAGAGGAACGGGGCCAGTCTCGTTTCCGCTAACAGCCGGGCTGTTCTTAGAGAATTGCGGGTGTCCGACGACGAGCTCGCCACGGAAGTATTTCATGCGGCGCGCAACCTCACGGGCCCTCTTGTAGGCCCACCTCAAAATAACAACATCGGCAGGGCTAACAGAAAAGGCAGTTCGGATCAGAGAAGGAAACAGACATATAAACATGTGACTTACTTCTCGAGGAAACCAGGACCGAAGTCCAAAGGAGAGTAAATATCAGTTCCAGAAGTGATGTGGACATGTCCGGTGGAAATAGGGTGGGCCTGGTTGACATATATCAGACATATTCCAAGAACAAAACTTTCACGAAAACGTACGGAGAAGTAGGCAATACTGAAGTATTTGGCACGAGGAACCTCAGGGTTCATGCCGACGTATCTGTCACGCAATGTCTGTGAGAAGGCAAAACTTGGCAGTGAGGAAGAAGACGTACGCAGCCATGGTCGCCATGAGAATGACTGGCTTGTCGGGGCGAGGCGCGTAGTAGGACTTCCATCTCTCGTCGAAGGCAGGAGACATGGTCTTCAGTTCAGCAGCAGAAGGCCTGAGTTTGATGCCTCCATCGACACCACTGTCGAGAAATTACTTAGAAGAGGTCAGGAAAAAGACAAAAATCAGACCCACTTGTTGGCCAAGAAACCTTTTCCATCCTTGAACCATTGCTGGGCAAATGCTGATAGAAGAAGACGGTTAGCAGTTGCCTAGCCATTTACTACAACTTTTTTTTACTCACGTTCGGTTTCTTCTGCGCTGCCTCGGAAGGTCAAGTCCATGGTCTCGGCATCTTCGCTGGCGTGATATGGAGTGAACAGCATGTTGTGGTCTAGAGATATGGTCGATTCATTAATGTCATGCTATGAATATTAACATGTATGCGCACCCATGTAGTTCTCTCCAACTCCAGGGAGGTCCACTAGTTGCTCGACGCCATTCTTCTTCAAGATGGAGGCAGCACCAATACCCGATCGCTCGAGGATGGAAGGGGTGCCGAAGGCACCAGCAGAAAGGATGACGAGACGAGACGCCTTTACGACAACCTTCTCTGGAACACCCTTGGACCGTCCAACGGTGTCGTCGATGTACTCGACTCCGACAGCTTTCTTGCCCCTAAAATTCGTTCGCGATCACAGTGCGATCATGCCGCCAAACAGTATGATAACTTACTCGAAGATGACACGGGTGACTTTCTGCCTTGTGAGAATAGTCAAGTTCTTATGGTCGGCGTTGTAGATGTAGTGATGGGCAGTGTCAGAACGCCTGCCAGTCTTGATGTCGATGAACCTGAGAACATTGCTTAATTCAATATATATGTAGATTCTTTTATTAGATTACCTCTGGATTCTCTGTTATAATTAAAATAGTCAGTTCTCTTACAGCTGCGGAACAAAGAACAAGTCTCTTACACCCCACTTATTGAGGGACCCCTCAGTAAAATCGTTCAAGTCGGTAGTGCCAGGGTGGTCTTTCTCGATAGCTGTTCCGACGTTGATCATTTCCTCACCAATGTTGTAGTTGCCTTGAGCGAAAGAGACCTTGAGAGGGCCAGAATATCCATGGGAGGGGGAATTGGAGACTGGTTGATAGGTTTCTGCCTGTCAAAAGGTTAAAAATGTCCAAGATCTTCAGGGTCCAGAATTAACCTTCTTCAAAAGCGGGATCAATTCTTTGGAACTCCATCCCTTGTTTCCGTGTATTGTCTCCCAATCATCATAGTCAGATGGAGCGGGTCTCATGTACATGCCGACTGTAAGCATATACTCAGCTTATGTTTCAAAAAGAAAAATAGGGATTCTCGCGTACAGTTAATGGCGGATCCTCCACCGACGGCGCGGCCGGCTGGGACAAAGTGCATACGTCCACCTGTGCCCTTGCCACCCTTTCCGAAGTGGAAAGAGAAAATCTCTCGTGGGACCAGCAAGTTGCTGAAGTAGCGACCTGGTTGGATGTGGTAATCAATTTCACGACTGTGAGGGCCAGCTTCGACCACCTGTCATTGATCGATGGGATTAGCGTCCCTTGATGCGAAGATGACATGGACCTACAAGTATCTTCAAAGAGGGATCGGCCTCCGCGAGACGACCTGCAGTGACGCATGCTGCTGCTCCTCCTGTGGACACTGTGAGCAAGAAGCACGACTTGCACAACGACCACGCTTACCGCCGGCGAAGATGATATCGTAAGTGTCGGCCATTTTGTGCTTGTGTCTTGAATGGGCTGATGGGATGGGGATGAATTTGGATTATCGTCACGACGCTACTGCAGGTATTTATCGACCTCCAATGCTTGATTTGAGAAACAATTCTGGATCTTCTGATTCGAGACATGTCGAACACGAAGACCAGAGTAAGCTCGGCTTACTGTGGCCGAGGCAGCCATTTAGTGTAGAGCGCTTTGCCAGTACGCATAAGGAATCGATATTGGCTGTCGGAGATATTAATAGCGCATATAGCAGATTACAGTGTATTCCAAAGTGCTAACAACCACTCGGACATATCCAGTTTGGCAGCATTTTGGCAGATGATCACGACGCGCGTTGCCCCAAGATCTGATAGAGAAACATTAGAAAATTGTTTGACGGATATTTCAAGCCCCAACGAAGACTGATGGGCCCAAAACTGACCTCCGAAGCTGATTGATCAATTTAAACTCTCGTCTTTCTCAAGCATCTGAGCACCCAGACCACAAGGTGCGAGGCAGCTCCCTGATCCGGATGATGAGCACGATGAATGTACAGAAGCATCCAGAGATAATGCTTTGTCACGGCTGCGAAACCATCAGCGCTTAAAAATAGCACGCCCCATTCCGAGGCATTTGTGACGGACATCAGGCTGGATACGCCCACAAAACATCCATAACGACGCTCAGGAAGCGATTGGGCCCACCCCGCATTGTCCTAGATCGATCATATCATGCTCGGGGTACGAGCGGTCAAACACCACAAGCCAGGTGAGACGGATCTATGATAAAATGTCATGCGTGGGACGAATTTTTTACCATGGATTCTCTATCTACGATGATATATCGTATGCAGATACAGTGCCCATAGGAGTTTCTGTTGCCTCTTCCTTCGTTTCTGGAGGAGGAGGGAGAGCAGTGGCTTTCCAACCAGTCCTAAAGGAAGCCACAGCCGCTATGAGCCCGAAGACACCGACCCACACCTACAAGTGAAATTGTTAGCAGCATTCAAAGATCGAGTGATTGTACGTACTTCATTCTTGAACAGCCCCTTTTCCAAGGACCTGAGGAAATAATATCGATTACTAAGGTAAGCTTGTTGCTTCCATCATGATGGTGCATACCAATGAATTGTTAAAGGAAGGTACCCCAGGTTGATGACAACCTCAGACCAGAAAGCATCCCACCGCTGCTCCATTTCGCGCTTTTCCTCGCGGGTCAATCCGGTTCCTTTGGCCTTGCGGATGGAGCTATGTCTCAGCTTTAACAATTTCCTATCTTCCATCAGGTGAGCAAAGTGGAGAACGACATAGATGGCCCAGAATCGAGTGGACCATATAGCTATTTTGTTGAAATCGAGTGTCAATCTTCTTTTCTTGGCGGAGAATATCGTGGACGGCGAAGGGATACTTGATGGGATAATTTCGTGCAACCCGAAATAATACAGGTGTTCCAGCGGGTAATAAGCAAGCATGGACCAACCCTGTAAGCGCTCGATGGTGAGAAGTTTTCGGGTTGCTGGTGGACTACGCTCCAAGGATATGAGCCACTGGAAGATCGGAAGAAGACCTGCGTAATGCATTTGATGTCAAGGGCAAATTCGCGTCAATATAGTAGTCATGCTTACCCCATATCCTCCAAAGTGTACGCGAGTCACCTAATAGGCTGCTCAATTTCGCGTAACCCTCTGCAGACTGACTTTTTGGCGCGTCTCGCATCCCAGCTCGATGCTGAAGGCGCGCACGAAGTTCCAAGAAGGGCACGATAAGCTTTAGGGCGTATTGGATGACCTTGGGTAGTTCATGGTCTCAGATCAATCGCTTGAACTTATGACCTGGCCAAGATATGGCTCACCATGAACAGCTTGCTGCAAAGGCACCTTTAATAAATACTGCGAAATCAAGATTAAACTGATACGCAACTCGCTACCACTCCAAGTCCCAAGATACCGAACGAGATGGTCGAGCGTCTCCGATGGCTTCACGAGAGCAAAGGAGCCCAATATCGCGTCATTGAGACGAGCTAAGGTCAAAGGCTTTGATGGACGAGACATGTCAGTACTTTTTGTCTTCTTGAGTCAAGAGAGAGTGGATTTAACACAAGGATTTTATTGCTCGTTGGGAAGGATAGTGCTACTGCATGCGCGCTATGCCGAGGCGCGTGATTCCGGGTCTCGTGTTTCCCGACGTGTGAACTTCTTACATAATGACTATACAGAACCCTATAAATTAAAGAAACAGTGATCTGGACTCTTTGAACAAAACACTGTGGACATAAAAGTTCGGGCTCGGTATAAGCTTTTCCGCCTCCTTGTCCGCGTTCCCGTCCCCTAGAGTGACCCAAGGTGCCACAGGGCACTGGGTGTTACCTTCCTTGAAATGTCTTCGCTTTTACCTTTTTTTCCTCCTCGGAAGCGTCGCTTCGGCTGGTGCTCAGGATGTTGAAGGGGATTGCGGGAGAGGGCGTTTGAAGGTTGGATAGCCTCTACATTATCTTCGTATGTCGATTTGTAAAACTTTCTTCCAATGTAAAGTCCTCTATCCCCTTCTCTTGACGTTCGAACATGATTTGTAAATATCCAGCCATGTTTAAAAATTCCTGTCTTCGACCGCATGACCTCCGCCTGACATGTTTCCCTCGTTTCCGTTTGATGTCTTGAGCACAAGGCATTCGCTTTCATAAAGCATATGCTTCTCTTTCCCTTGTCGAAGTCCGATGTGGCACTGACTGGGTGTGCTCGCCCGCCTAGGCTTTCTTTTCTCCTAAATTTACCCGCTGTTATATCTACCGGGTCGTCATGTTGTCCTCAATAGTCCGCTCTTCTCCCTTTGTCTATCTATTAGACGAGGTTATCGGTAAATCCTAGGAGAATTTCAGAGACGATTGCCTTTGAAGCAGCCCTTATGCCAGCTGGCGCTGCCCGCACAACGCATGGTTGCGTCGGTAAAAGGGCAATAGTCAAGGACTCAAGGTACGCACTTTTCCATTGAATTGCGTTAGCATAATCTAAATATTCCAATGTCAGCGATAAACTTCATTTAAAATGCTCCGACAGACGTCGACGAAAAGTCGGGCAGTTCTGACCCTCTTGTTTCTACCATGCATCTGTCTCTTCTCTCTTCGACCGTGCTGGTTGCCATTCCCCTCGCTACGGCTCAGCTCAATCTTTGGGCCAAGGCATCACGAAAAACATACTTTGGCACTGCGACAGATAATCCTGAACTGACTGACGCTCCATACGTCAAGCAACTTGGGAACACTCAAGATTTTGGACAGCTCACTCCGGTCTGCCAGAGTTACTTTGTCGTATTTTTGTTCGGAAACTGATTTTCTTGCAGGGAAATAGCATGAAATGGGTGGGAATGACATTCTTTCGATCTGTCAACGGCCTATGTTGGTTGCCTTGCCTGACAATACTTTGATATTTAGTTTGCGACTGAACCTTCGCGAGGCAACTTTACATTCGCAGGAGGAGACCAAATCGTGGCTTTAGCAAAGAAAAACCGACAACTTGTCAGAGGTAGATATCAGTTTGCAGAATTCGCCAGAGAAAAGTATTGAACAATTTTTTGACAGGACACAATTGTGTATGGCACAGCCAACTCGCGGATTGGGTTACAGCTGGAAACTTTGACAATGCGACGCTCACTTCTATTGTTCAAACGCATTGCCACACGCTAGTCAAACACTACAGAGGCGATATGTGAGACCGGATTTTTCATGTTGTGAACCTTGACTAATCAGCAATCTAGTTGTAAGTTCGATCTATCGATTTTCATTATGTTTAACTCACAGCCAACGAAGACAGCTGGGATGTCGTTAACGGTATGTTTCTTATCTTCTTGGAACTATGGTAACCTAACCAAAATAATAGAGCCTTTCAATGATGATGGAACCTTCCGCGAATCTGTCTTCTACAACACCATTGGGCCTTCTTACATCCCAATCGCCCTCCGGACCGCTCGTTCTGCCGATCCTAGAGCCAAATTATATGTGAGCAACATGGCTGTCGTGCTCGTACATGCATTGATATTTTTCTCAGATCAACGATTACAATATCGAAGGACTCAGTGCCAAATCCACCGCAATGTTGAACCTTGTCCAGCAGTTAAAGGCCGACCGAGTTCCCATCGATGGCATCGGCGTTCAAGGTCATCTCATCGTCGGCGAATTGCCTACCACCATCCAGGAGAACTTGCAGGCCTTCACAGATCTTGGGGTCGAAGTCGCGATTACGGAGCTGGATATCCGCATGCCGCTCCCCCCGACTCCGCAGCTATTGGCGCAGCAGCAGAAGGATTATGAGACCGTGGTCGCTGCTTGTAAAGCTGTCAAGAAATGCATTGGTGTCACCATCTGGGACTGGACTGACAAGGTATGATTTTCTCCGCAGTCGAGCAGAAGTCATACTGAAGCTATCGTTGGATAAGTATTCTTGGGTTCCAGGCGTATTCACCGGGGAAGGTGCTGCGTGTCCTTGGGATGAGGTCAGATTTTGCTTTTAATTGAAAGTCGTACAACTCGGATTTAACGTTGGTCCTGCAGAATTTCGTTAAGAAACCGGCATACTATGGCATTGTTGATGCTTGGAAAAATTGAAAGGTGCACCAAAAAACGTGGAGTGTTCGATTACATTATTATACGATGACATCGAACTTCCTTTCTTCTTGTGCCTATTTCCATTTAGGTGCGATTTATCTTCACTTGTGGGCGAATTATGTGGAATTACCTGTAAATCGTTTATGCAGCCATTGCAGGAATCCATAGTTCAAATCCCATGACCAAAACGAGAGAACTCTGTTCCATATGTTGCATCCATGACAGCCGGGCCGCCATCCGAGGACGTTGGAATATACGATCCGCATCACGACTGCCTCGGTGCGGAGTCGCCATGTCGTCCTCGTCTTCCGCCACTGCCCAACGCAACACTTCTGAGTCTCACGAATGTGCGAAGATATTGGCAAAAGGCGAATTTTCGCGTGCCTTTCGTTCAACACGATCATGGAGCTTTCACAATCTTGCCTTACTTTTAGAACGGCGTCTATACAGTGGAGTATAAAAACATGATGCACCGAGGATGGTCGACCAGTCCAAAGCGCAGCTTTTTTGATACTAACCTTTCAAATGGTCAAGATTGCCTCGCTTCTTGCTACAATTCTGGTATCTGTGCCGTTCTCTGCTGCACAGCTGACTATCTTGGCTCAAGCTGCAGGGAAAAAATATTTCGGTACGGCGACGGACAATCCGGAACTCACAAATACATCTTATGTAGCTCAGCTCGAGAACACGTTTGACTTTCACCAGCTTACTCCGGTTCGTATATTTTATGGTTGCACGTTCATCGTCAATGGTCTGATGTCGCATCTCAAAGGCCAATAGCATGAAATGGGTGCGTAAGAATACTTCCTGCACATATAGTGTTGCTCTAACTATGCATAAAAGGATGCGACTGAACCGTCAAGAGGCAATTTCACGTTTAGCGGAGGCGATCAAATCGTTGCTCAGGCAGAAGCTCATCGGCAACTAATGCGAGGTATACACATTCCATCATCACAGGAAACTCGTTCAAACTTTTCTCATCTTTACGCAGGACATAATTGTGTTTGGCATAACCAGCTTCCCGACTGGGTTACGGCAGGAAATTTCGACAAAGCCACCCTCTTGTCAATAGTCCAGACCCATTGCAGCACTCTTGTCCGACACTACAGGGGCAAAATGTAAGTTCGTTTCGAGAGCCTTAATCGTAAACTCTGCACTAATGAATTCATTCAGACGTATGTTTTTGAAAATGATTCCTTCTTGCAATATGCTGATCGGCTGCACAAGTGAGCTGGGATGTAATCAATGGTGCGCCTGTTATGACGTTATGAGATATTATAATGACCATCCGAACCATTTTTAGAACCATTCAATGACGATGGCACGTTCCGCGAGAGCGTTTTCTTTAACACTACCGGTACGACCTACATCCCTACCGCCCTTCGAGCTGCTCGAGCTGCTGATCCACATGCAAAACTCTACGTCAGTCAATTGGATATGTAACGCTGGATTACTTAACAATTGTCGTAACAGATCAATGATTTCAACATCGAAGGCACTGGAGCGAAATCGACTGCTATGGCCAATCTGGTCAAGCAACTCAAGGCAGAACGTGTACCCATAGATGGTATCGGAGTGCAGAGCCACCTCATCGTTGGCGAAGTCCCTTCCACGTTCCGGCAGAACCTACAAAATTTCGCGGACCTTGGGGTAGAAGTTGCGATCACTGAGTTGGACATTCGCATGACACTCCCCGAAACTCCTGCACTCTTGGCTCAACAAGCGGAAGATTACAAGACTGTTATTTCCGCCTGCAAGGCTGTCTCTGGATGCATTGGCGTCACAGTATGGGACTGGACTGACAAGGTAAAGTGTATCTTAGTCCTCTATTTGATCTTGATATGCTGACTTTACGCATAGTTTTCCTGGGTACCCGGAACTTTCGCTGGTCAGGGTGCCGCATGCCCATGGGATGAGGTAAAACGCTGGGCATCTATATCCATATGTCTGATACTAACCATAGGCTGCAGAACTTCGTCAAGAAGCCTGCTTACCATGGGATTGTAGAAGGATGGCTATAGACGCCAAAAAAATCGAAGAAGTTATCTACTATCGCATGGTAAACGATCGAACACTTGGATTTTATTATACAAGGGAGTTGTAAAGAAAGAAAATAAATATGTCGCGTTCCTTTGCTTCTTGTGTTCAAGGATGCGAATCTGCTTTTCTCCTTGCGTTTGCCTTGAGTTTTGTGGGGATCATTACTCTTGTCTGGAGAGCTGTGTCTCATTAATTCCTCATTGAGCATCAGTCTCTTGGTCAAAGACTCATTCTATTACGAAGAAATTGAAACCCACTTAAACTGGATATCCACACGACATTCGACCCCTCGATCTTTCCTCAACGACAGTGGGATAACAACCTAACAAGAACATCGCAGCATGGAGCGTACTACCTTTTTCCATCGGCCCCTTGGAAGTCCAAGTGCGCAAATGAAACTAGGCCTAGACGCTGCTGTTTGGGCGTTGCGTTGACTTGAATAGAAACAAAATACTTGAGAAATACGTACCCTGAAGCCGAAGGCCCGATGCCTGCAAAGCTGACCTGCGTACGTTCTTGTCGATCGTTGCAGAGGGCGGACTTGCCTATATCGCATATATCCCGCCTTGACGTTCTCATCGGCTTTGGGAACGAGTGTCATAACATAGTAAGTATTGTACATGTACTTCAAACTTCGACCTTGCTTCGACCAGACTGAGATGTTACAGTTCAGTGTATTGCCCGTCGAGCACGTGAGCGCGAGCGACGAGGCGAATCCTCGCGAGCTATCGCGAGAGACAGCCGCAAGTCATTCAAGTTCAAGTTGCATTCAGGCGTCAGCGGACAACGTAGTTCACCATTATATGCGATAGACGCATACCCCCAATGCACTCAAGAATAAACGTAAGCATGATGCCAGCCACCACAACGACGAGCGCTGATAGAATGCTGCCAGTGAGAATTCCGGTGCTCCACTGTATCGAAACTAGCAGTTCGTCCAATAGAAGCCAACACACAGGGAATATTGCATCGATCAAACAATTTACATATAACCAAAGTCCTAGTGGCCCCTCGGAAGATAGGAAAATGTACACCACAGCCAACCTACGGCCAGCAATTTCATCCAGGGGTTGCCGATTTTTGTCGATCACTCATCATGTCCGACACGAAAATCCTTTGGTGAGTCCGACATTCGTTCTTACCCTACGGGGCCGGAAACTCATTAGAATCTAGGGCTTGCCAAGGCGTCCTCCTCCCCCACAAATGCCCAGGAAGGGAGGGCCACCTCAAAAACGATCTATTGCCAATGTGGACAAGGTTTTGGCGGTTGCGAGTGGGAAAGGCGGTGTTGGAAAGAGCACAATAGCGAGTGTGTGTGTGCATTTAGCCTTCAGGACCTCTATACTCAATGGTTCTTACCTGACGTTTTTAGTGAATCTCGCATTTGCACTCGCACTCCGTAAGCACGAAAAGACCAACACCTCTTTGCGTGTTGGTATTCTGGACCTTGACATCTTCGGACCCTCCATACCTACCCTCATGGGTCTACAAAATGCGGGCGAACCGGCCTTGACGAGCGGTTTGTCTTCTTTTCTTATTTGATGTCATGTTCAAGCTGCCTGATGCTGAGATCTTCTCACCAGTGGGCTCTATGCTTCCGCTAACAAACCACGGTCTACCTTGCATGTCGATGGGTTTCCTTATCCCTTCAACTGACCCCACTTCCTCCGACAACACGGATACGCCCATCGTCTGGCGTGGACTCATGGTGCAAAAGGCCGTACAGCAACTCCTATTTGACGTTGACTGGTCAAAAGATGGGCAAGGCCTTGATGTACTCGTGATAGATATGCCACCAGGTACCGGAGATGTCCCTCTGACACTGGGACAACTTGTGAATGTCGATGGTTCGTTATTTTTACGTTATTTTCACATATGGGGTTCTTAATTATTTTTTGTTGCATCAGGAGCAGTCATCGTTTCAACACCTCAAGACGTCGCGCTCTCAGACGTGCGGAAAGGTATCGCCATGCTGAGAAAAGTTTCAGTGCCAGTGTGTATTCCCCCTTTTTGCTCCTTATCTCCAATGTTCATGTTTTTGTATACAGATAACGGGGCTCGTTCTCAACCAAGCGTACTACCTTTGTCCAGGCTGCAACACGCACACTCCGCGGTATCTATTCGGTAGGCTATACCAAGATCTTCTCTACTTTGTTCTGATTTAAATTTCCCTTGAACATTAGGAAAACCTGACGCTTTCCACAAGGTCGCAGACCGCCTTGGTGTACGAGTTCTCGGAGACCTGCCTCTCGTAGAGGGTGTCAGCACAAGCACTGACGGGGGCTACCCTTTTGTCCTCAATAGTGCTGCTTCGATAGAAGCAGCAAACGACGAGGGTGGCGCGACTTGGAAAGCCAGCATGGTGCAAATCGCAGACCGCGTAGCATCAGAGTTGTGGAAGAGCCCTTGAATACGAGTCACCACTGAGGATCCTATGCTTGGAGCCGTTCACGTTCGACATCGAGGTTGGGCACAAGCTCTTAATATCCAAATACTCGTTCTTGATTTTTAAATCGCCCAGCACTCAATTTTTATTTATTTATTGCAAGGACAACTGGGTTGCTCTCGAGTAACGATCTGCGTAAATTATGGTAAATCCAGGTACTGTTTTCCAACCTTGCGGACCTGGCTATGCAAGAGCCACAGTCCCAGTCTTAATGACTATGTCATTCTGGGCGACCTAAACCGTCCACCTAAACTGTCCACACACGCCCCTTCGAAACTGTGGTGATGTCGCTCATTTGAACACTACTCGTGTACATATCTCCTCGTTGGGGCGGGGCGCGCGTGACCGAAGAGGTGCTCGTTCATGAGCTCCGTATCCGAGCGGAGCCAGCCACTATAATCGCCATTCACCATCTCACGACGGCGGTTGAGGAAAAAGGCCGTGTGATACCGGAGAACCGCCGGGCAACGGAATCGAGGGTTAAGTTTGGAAAGATAAGCCGAATACGT
The DNA here is from genome assembly GCA_015499995.1 of Flammula alnicola. Classification (NCBI taxonomy): domain Eukaryota; kingdom Fungi; phylum Basidiomycota; class Agaricomycetes; order Agaricales; family Strophariaceae; genus Flammula; species Flammula alnicola. Next base: position 71,119 of record JADNRV010000204.1, on the reverse strand, counting down.
GTATCCACCTCGCGCAATAGCGAGCGTCGCACCGGCGTCGCCTCCCAAGGTCGCCGCGTACGTAGCAAATACGTTGAAGTACACGAGCAAAAGCTCGAACAAGGACGCGAAGGTTGGGTAGTCTCTCGAGGAACCCGCACGGGGTTGAACGGCAGAAGGGTCCAGCTTGTACAGGTCCATCGGTCGAAATTCATGCCTCGCGATCTCCAAGATGGTGCTAGACTCCATCTGTGGAAAGCGGTCGAAAATGGAATTATCAGGAGGGTAGGTAGAGGCCGCCGCAACAAATGGGGGTGGTTGAAGGGGAGCCGGGACGAGCCTGTTGGCGGGCGTGTTCAAGGGCGTCGTCCCGGGCACAGGTTGGCCAGTAACCGCCGCCATAGCGGCGATTAATAATATGTGCAACGCTTCGGCGGAAAACGAGACAGATTCATCAGGCGGTTGCGTAGGAGCAGGGTTGGACAGGAGCCGTAGTAGTAGGAGGAGGTTGTGGCTGACTCTGGGATGAGGATTGGGTTTGGTCTGACATTCTGTTTCGAGAATTCCACGGCGAGAAGCTGCGCGCGCTGAGAAGTCCGAGTATGCGGAGGAGGTGAAAGAGGGCTGAAGCCCAGTGAAAACAGCCTGATGGCAAATAGAACCATACATATATATTAATAGATTTTAGAACGTCATCGAATCCGATCACGCCATTTCGATTTTCAACTTGCCTCTCCTTCACGCAATCTAACCACGTCCATCCCTACCATGTCCGCACATCAGTTCTTCTGTAACTGTGCACAGCTCTGTATGCGCAACGGTGCAACACAACCTGTTGCTGTTAGCCGGTCCACTTGGTATGGCCACGCTCGGTTTCGAGAGTCAACTCAGCCGCCTCCACTCGAACCGTTTCTGGCGCAACAAGACACTTTGCTGAATAGATCTTCCACAGACCAAGTGCAAAAATCACCACCTGGCTCACGGCCGTCATCTCGAAGCCCACCCAACAAGAGACGCATAAGGGACTCTGAAGGTACGATAAGCGCTCCTTTGCCGCACAACTTTGACAATTATTGTGTCCTTTTTCAAAAGATGGCGATGACGTTAGTGGCGGAGGCGGTGGTCTCGGTTCAACTGAACAACCAGTACCAGAGAACGTGAGGGATAACGAGCATGGGAATGAAAGTGACACAGACTCGGATATATATGTTCGCGTTCGTATAGATATTATGTATCTACAATATCAATGCAAAATCTGAAAGAAAAATAGTCTCGCCCAGCAACCCCAACCGTGGCTTTATTATATCTATGGATCAAAAGTATTCATGTAGCAGCCAAAATGTACTTAGAGTTGGCATAGACTTTGCGTGTCAGTAAGTCACACAAATCACTCTGTCACAGAGCCATTTCTCCCGTTGACGTGTTTGCGCTCCCTTGCTTTCTACCACCAACATCTCCTCGTTATCTCTACAAAATATGCCATCCTCTCCCGCTGCTCATAGCACCCAAGCTCTCCCCACAAGCCGCCTAACGCGGAGTATGTCAAGCATTATGCAAATCTCCGACACCGAGCAGTCCCGTCGCCACATCCGGCGGTATCTCGCAGTCGCAAAGAAGAGAAGCGGCCACTCTCAAAAAGCTCTCGTGAAAGGGAATATGGTCCTCGAAAGGTAATGTTCTGCTATTTTCACTTCTGTGATGGAGAATAGGCCAAATAACTGAATATATGCGCTCGGAACATAGGGATACATATCCAGATATGATAGTCTAGATGCTCACAAGGAGTGCACATGCAAGTTCAATCGAATTAAGCGCAAGTTTGATGCCCTCAGTGACGAGCACTCAAAACTCTGGTCTGTGTTCCCTCAAATTCTAGAACCTACATTGACGTCTGCATTTATTTAGCATTGCGCATACAGAGCTCGAAAAATCACACAAGGCTCTCATCAAAGCTGTAGGGCAGCGTCTCTCCCCAGACAATGTTCCTTCGGTATCTCCAGCGGCATCCGAACTCTCATCAGCAAGCCGCATGCCCGACCTTTATCTCGGACTCACTCGAGCCAATGCAGCTGCTCGTTTCCCAAGCATCGCTCTTTGGGATCAACAGGACTACAAGAAGGCGAAGAAGGTCAAGCGGGATAGTGGCGACATTCTACGCGTTGGCGAAAGCAAGCCTCTTCGAGGCAGTGCCCGCATGAACGAGGGCGAAAATGTCATGCTTGATTTTATTGAGCTCGACAACGGCACGATTGTCGATGGCAACACCGCAAAGCTCATTCGAGACGAGCTACGATCTGTGTACAATGAACTCAGGAAGAAGGACCTGCTACCGAAGACCTGGGGAGCGATTGGCATCACCGCTCGCACATTCGTTTTTTCCCACATATACGCTAAGTTTCCCTACCTTCTTCTTTGCCACAACGACTGGAAAATTATTGCTATCGCCGGCCCAGTCCTTTCCCAGTGGTGGAATGCAGAGAATAAGCGGTTGTCGAGACGAGACGGCGTAGCAATCAAGACTGAAGAGGATCGGAAGCCCCAGGTCAAGAATGCAAATGTCAACAAGCGTGAGGCCCCTGAATCTCCCAGCGAAGATAAGCCTGTCTCGAAACGACAGCGCTCCACCAGATCATCTCCAACGCCTACACTCCCCACCAGCCCTCCCGACACAGCCGGCAGTTCATCGACTCCTTTGGACACCGCACACTCGACACCTCCCCATGCAGCCACTGCCACGCTGCCTGTCGGAATCCTCAAAGGATCAGAGGATGTTGCAGAACCCACTACGGGTGTTGCATTCACCGACGCTGCACCTGCCTCGGACACTGCACCCATGGACACTGCATCCGCCGCCCCTCCATCTGCTACTGCTGCACCTGCCGTCGACACTGCACCCGCTGTCGACACTGCACCTGCTGTCGAAACTGCACCCGCCGTCGAAACTGCACCCGCCGTCAAAACTGCACCCGCCGTCAAAACTGCACCCGCCATCGAAACTGCACCTGCCGTCGACGCTGCACCCTCAGCCGCTGCACCCACCGTCGACACTGCACCCTCGGCTGCTGTACCTGTGGACGCTGCACCTGCCGCTGCACCCATGAACGTTACCGCTGAAGCGAGCTCAGAAACGAGCTCGAAAGCTCGTCGCTGATTGAATCCGCTGTAAGTGTCACCAACCCCAATAAGGTGGATACATGCTAACCTCATTATCCATCGACAGAACGAAGGCCTTCGGAGCGCCAGTAGGACCCGCCAAGAGCTCTGACAGCTCATCGCAACCTCAAGCCAAGCTCGTTAACCAGCGAGTGCCCTGAAGGCGTGCGAAGGAGGTTGCTGGGATTGCCGCCGAGACACGGAACGACAATGGTATGTCTCTTGACTTTTGACATGAATCACATGCCTCTAAGACGAGAACATCCATAGATGGCTCGGCGGCGGCAGCCGGTCATGCTAGCGGCAATGTAGCTTCGACCTCAACATCAACCACTGCGGGATTCAAGAAACCGACGCAAAGTAATGCCCCCAAGTGAGTCTGTCGTTTTCCTCCAACAATACCCTGCTTAGTTTCACTGTACAGAAATCTATACTATCAAGAATACCTCAAAGAACACCCCGCCATCACACCCGCAGCATTCGAGATGCACTGGAAGGGACTCCCCAAGGATACACAGAAATATTGGGCCGAAGTCAGCAGGTCCAAGAAAGCGGCATTGGCTAGTGTTGGAAATGGCAAAGAAGTTACCAACAACTGAACTGGTAAGTGTTTTGTTGCCTATCATTCTGTCGAGGTCGCTTGACGCTGTCTCTTTTCCTTCTCAGCTTTTAGCCGACGTCGTATACTGTCAACTCTCGAAAACTCGTCTGCTCCTTACTCGCTCAGGTATTGCCATTTGTTACTTCGAACTCAAGCTCTCAGGATGCTACCTACCCTACTCCCTGCGCTTTTTCATTTCGTATCTCAGTCATATTGGTATTGTTGCTGTGGTAAGCTATTTCTTGACCATTATCACACTGCAGACTCAGGGACTGACAAAATCATAGCTTATCTAGATTTTACTGACTCCGGCACTCGAATCTGCTCACCTGCACTTGTCTTTGCTCGAATCTGCTCGCTTTCATTCGCCTATGATCGAGTCGGCTTATCTGTGCTTGATTTGGCTCGCCTTTACTCGATCCTACCTGCCTTTGGACGCCTCTGCTCGTATTTGCTCGCCCTCAATCGTTTCTGCTCGTATTTGCTCACCTTTACTCGATTTCCCTCGACTCCGCTCGATTTCCCTCGACTTCGCTCAATTCTGCTTGACTTTGGCTTTGTGCGCGATTTCTCAGTGGCCGGATTCTGCCTCGTTCGATTTGGCTTGATTACATCGCCGCCGGATTTCTGTCTGGTTCGATCTGGTTATTCGATGGGCGGTGTAGATGAGAATCGCTCGGCATGATCTGGTTATATTAGATTATAGGCCCTGTATTTTATTTCGTTCAATATAGTTCGATTTGCATCGATTTCCGGCTTTGCCACCTAGATTAAAGTCCAAATCGCTAAGTCAAATAAATAAGTTATATTTGCTTATGTGTGGTTCGTCTTGGTTCTGGGCCTTTTTCACTGGGGCTGAAGGGCGGAGCCACTGACGGTATTCTCGATGTGAAACGGCCTCGACGAGAATCCTACCTGCTTGTCCAAAAGATATATTGACAGGAAATCTAAAGCTCAGGCAAAGCTCAGGCAAAGTCCATCGAGCTATGAGATAGAAATGAGAACGCGAAGAAAGGAAGGCTACGCGACATGCACTGATATACGGCAAGCGAGATACATAAGATAAAGCAAATATCTAATCTACTTAATCATCAGCGCTAAGCATCTCCCGTGATCCGATCACGGAAGCCGAGCGCTAAACGACAGTACACCGTATACGTATATTATTATATCTTATAAACGCGTTTGGATACTAATGCAAATACAGTATGTTGGCATTTCAGAGGACATACCGAGGATGGACCTTCGTAAACAACTGATCTGAGCGATGTTCACAACGAGCAGCACTGAAATTTGGATACATGGCATGGTGAATATGTATATAGTTTATTGCTACATTGATGGCACGAACCTCGAGGAGTGAACCACAGGTTCGCACGTTCACGACGAGTGGCGCAATTTTGGACACATCTGGTATTTCGATCTGGACTCGTATTGCCACCCCACGGATCCTCACCAAATATCGTAGTCTGGAAGGAAAACAATGCCATTCCAGAAAATTATGAAGCAAATCATGCAATGTGAGAAACTATTTTTACATAATGTGATGACAGGTATACAATGGATGCAAGGTGGTACAGATGTGGTAGAAATGCGAGACGAAAACTGGGAAAAAGACATTGAGAGCCACGAATTCTAGATTATTCATTCCCATACCGTTATCAATGTCTTTTAGAACGCTTTTCATCGCGCTCCTCATCGTACTCGGATAGCATCGACTTCCTCTTTTTCTGCCCTGCCGTCAGATGCCTATCCTCCACAAGAACCTCTTGGTCAACTCGTCCATCTTCAGCAACCTTCCACATGATGTTTTTGAGAGCATCCTCCAAAACACCATAGAGCCAACTGTGCGTCTCGAGCTTCTCCACTTCCGCTTTAGCAGCCTGCTCGTTCTCCAAATGCAACTCCTCGTACTTTGTCGACCCGTACCGATGCCCGAATCCAGAATAAATGCGCTTCAGTACATCGGAGAGCGGTTTCCGTTCCAAACTAATGTGCGTGATGGCGGATGAGTCTTCCCTAAACATCGCCGCCTTACGCTGGCCGCCAATCTTGTTCAAACTAGTGTCAAACCTCATCAGGACCTCAGTGCGGTCTTCGGCAGTCAGTGCATTCCGAGCATATTTGATAGCAGACCATGTCAGGACGTGTACGAACGACTCGAGGTCGTCCCCAACCTTATGTTCCTGAGCCTTGTTTAGGAGCAGCCGGGCAGAGATGAACTGCCAGGTTCCCTAGGACGGAAAGGAAAGTCAGATCAACTAGTAGTACAGGAGGGAAACTAAACCTACCGTTTTCTCATCACACCTTGCAGTTGCTGGACCCTGGCCAATACGTTTGCATAGTTCCCAATCGATGAGGATCCCCCGCTCCTCTCCCACCATGACGATGTTCCCCGACGAGACGTCCCTGTGCAGGATGTTAGCTTTCGTCACCGCGTCCCAATGCGCTGGAGAAGAACGTCTGTCAGCAGTCAATGTCATGGAGATGCGGGAAAGAACGTTACATACCAAGCAGAGCACATTTCACTGCGTTAACCATTTGCCACGTCGACGAAAACTGCGTTAGAGGCGTGCCGATGGTGCCAAGGACAAGACGGTAATGCATGTGGACGCGGGGCCGCTTGTCTTTCGCAGCTGAACTGAATTTCTGCACCCTCCCGCACACATGGCCCACGTCGCCAGCCGTAATGAATTTAGCAATATTGCGAACACCTTTCTCATGGAGCTCCCGATAGACATCACCCTCCGGCTCATACTTCGACACCCGCCATGTGTCCTTCAACAAGACGACTGCTTCCGTCTGACAGTCGTAAGCCTTGAAACATCTTGTACCGCGACCAAGCGGGAAGATATGATTGTTCGTGAACGGTTCGTGCACGATATAAAAAGTTTTCTTTTTGGTGACATCGTCTTTAACGGAGACCTTGTAGAGTCGATCGGCATCCTTGAGGTCGAGGGCCTTGCGAGCGTTCTCCGTCTCGTCGCCGCCGCGGACGCGACGGAAGGTGGTGTCAGTACCGCGAACGCTTTTGTGGGCATGTGAAAGGTGCCAGAAGAACATAGGGAGCCATTTCATTTCTGTGTAATCGAACTCCTCTGTAACGATGGCGCAACTTCGGCTCCAGTGTATCAATCGGCAGCTGGTTTTGTTGATAAAGAAGGAGAATGAGTGCGTTCGGAACTGCGTAGCCTGGATGGCATTGGCGTATACGGTAAGCTGGCCACGCGTATCACGAGCTTGCATTGTGTCCCACTCGAACGGGTGCTTTGCGTCAATGGAGTATAGTGGCTGGTCCAGGGTAAATGGTTCATACGAGACGTCGTTCTTTAGCTCCCCGTACCCCGTCATGAGCTTTGCCTGAGTAATACACTCGCCAAGCTTGGGAGCATCTTTTTCGGCGTAGATACCAATGTCAGGTTTGACGCAATGATTATAAAGTACGTCAGAGTCCGGGGCCGATACAGTCGACGTGTTGACAAGTTTGATGCCTTTACAGAAAGGCTTGAGTGCAGCGATCTGGACTGGGTGAGCGCCTGCTCGTAATGATAAAAAGGCGACTTACCAGCGGGTCATACATCTCCGGCTCCGTCCTCAATCTCGCTACGTTAGCGAGACTTTCGTAGTCAATCTCTGGCAAGGGCGGGGCCTCAACGTCAAGGAATTCTTCCAAGAACTGGTCGACTGGAACAGGTCCCCAGAACTTTCCCTGCATGTCGACGGCTGCTTCGACGAAGGGACGCTCCTGGTATACGTTGGTCGACGTCTGTGGCACTCTGGAGCTGAGTCGGTTGTGGAAAGGTGTCTCTTGAGGAGGCGGAACGGCTGGTTTCTTGGGCGTCTGGGGCGTCTTCGACTGGAGTGAAGCATAGAATTGGGCAGGAGGTATAGGCTCCAGCCTTTGCGATGCCATGATTCAAATATTCAACGTGAGTGGTAGTGGTAGTGGTGATGGCAGCGACTAACGGTTAACCGTGTTCAACTAGGATACCGGAGTTTAAAAATGGCACGTGACCGCGTCTATGCCTCTTTAATCATACCGATGCCGGAATAAAGATCGCAAATCTGTTCAACCTTTAGCGAGGACCCGCATTCCAGAGAGCCTGGCAAAGTACATACAGTACGACTGACTGTCTAGTTGAAGAGATTTCTGTCCTATCGTCAGTGGGGACTCGACGATTGCTTGACTCTGCTCACCATTCATACCTTTCTCTAAACCCGTCTCTATCGTACATCAGTACGATTGGTGTCTTCCAGAGTAGTAAGTGAATACTTCTGATGCCACGGTTACCGCTTATCTTCTCTTTCTTTCAAGAGCATAACGGTGCCTGAGGACACGCAGAATATGCCCCCGAAGCGCCAGTCATCAACCCCAACGTTACCCTCAACTCGGGATACCTCGAGTCTAAATGGATAACGGAGACACTTTTCCAGATGGCCACTGAGAATTTTGGTCTTCAAACGACGTCATTCGGGTTGGAGTGCTCTGTGGAGGCGTCAATGGGAGCTGGGATCCTTCTCAATGCTTCCCAGTCATCGCCCAGTCGGCAGTATATCTGGGAGCCTACCTGAAGGAAACGACGTAAGCCATTCTACTGTCGATGCTAACGATTCTTCTAACAGCTTATCTCGTGGATTCCAGCAGATTTGGCTGCTGCTGCGATCGTGGAAATGCAAGAGACTTCAAACAAAATGCTACATCTCGTACATCCCAAGCCGTCGAATTGGGGCACTATCATGACTCACCTCGAAAAGCTTCTGAACGTACCTCTTGTTCCGTACGAGGAGTGGTTTGCTCATTTGGAAAGCTCGGTGCAAGACGAGGACGACCACACAGCGTATACTCGATTACGGCCGACCATAGCCAGCCGGCCCTTCGGATGACCCACTTCTTCAGACGCGCTCGACAAATTTACGGAGAGTGCTTCGGATAAGAGCTTCAGCGCGTCGCCCTCTCGACAAGATGAGAAGGTCTTTCCTTTGAGCGAGCAAGATGTGGCGACTCGGACATGGGTTCTTGCCTTGCTGAATTTGAATTGCGCATGCACCTTTTCAAACATACCTTACGTACAAGGGCACTTTTCAGACTCGTATCGGATTCACAGCTTTAATTCTCCTGCGTTACAGTCAATTCTACATATTGTTTCAAGTTCCGCAGAAGAAAACGTAGTCGGAATGGGTGACGCCCATTAGAGAATAAAATAGATTCCGCGATCATCGAGGCCTCCAATTTGATTTCATAGCATCCATGATGTCCGCGTCGACGCGCAACGTTTTTCGAGCACTGCAACACGAAGAGCTCTTCAAAAAGCAATAACTCACGTTTTAGGGCATGCAAGTCCTGGCATGGGCGTGTCAATGTCATGCCTTGCTGCGACGCATTGATTGTGCGTAGGTGTTGGGCCCCATGCAGCTCTTGCAGCATTGTTTTTCCGATTTTCAGCTTTGTTTCAAGGCCTCGAGGCCAATTAAAGTTTCTATAAGAACCTCCTCGGGCCCGCCGGAGTGCAAAGGCAATCATACTGTCACTGAAAGTGGCTCACAGGCTTGATCTCTTACCATCCATACCACCAACGCCGAGCACTCCTCTAGACGAAATCGGGATCAGCATAAAACATCAGCATGGACGTCATCCAAGAATCGGATAACCAGGAGGAGCTCAGAGTGAACTTTTTCCCGGAGCTTTTCTTGCAGCGCCGGATTTGGATACTCAATATTCTGCGCAAGGAGAACATCACCAAGGTACGTATCGAAAAACTGAAAATTGTGTTGTATAACAACAACGCTACGTATGTGCTGCTCGCTCATTTATCGACACAATATCTAGGTTCTGGACGTTGGGTGTGGCGAAGGCCAACTTCTGGCGACCCTCTGCCGGCCTGCGCCATGGTTAACGCCACCCCCATCCGAGATCCTCTCGCCTTTCTCCAGCCCGACCTCCTCAAATCCCAATGAACCCGTACCCCCATCGCCAACATACAACGACGACGACGTGCCCAACCTGCACATGCGCGAAGTCCATGGACTCGACATCTCATCGGAGGACCTGGCCTTCGCCGTCGAAGGCACCGCTCCGGTGGAAGAAGCCGTCGAAGCCGAGAGCCCTGGATATCGATCGTATACGAGCGGCGTGCAGCGATGGGAGGACATGCTGGCTAAGGTGTGGAAAGGCGGTTTGGAAGTGATAAACAATGAGTTTGTGGATTTCGAATGTATCGTCAGCACCGAAGTGTGAGTTGGATGTTTCCAAAAAATTGCATGATCACGATTCCTCTTTTGTGAGTTTGAGTTTCTAATATGCATTATATTGCCAGCATCGAGCACTTGCCAAGCAACATCTTTCCAGCATTCACGCCTATGCTTCTAGGCGTATACCACCCCAAGTTCTTTCTTGTAACCACGCCGTCCTATACCTTCAATGCTCGATTCACTTCTCCAAACGCCCCAAAGTCTGCAAGGAACGGACACCCTGACCCAACTGGACGCACAGATCGTATCTTCCGACATAGCGACCATAAATTCGAATGGACGAGGGAGGAATTCACAACCTGGTGTGAGGAGGCAGCGAAGGAGTGGGGCTACGAGGTCGAGGAAACCAGCATCGGACGAGCGCTGAATGCGGATCCGTGGGGACGAGATGACGAGCTTCAGGGCGCCTCGTCTGTTGCTACATTCCGAAGACTGGATACAATGGGCAATAAGACGAGAGAAGAGAGTGGAAGAGCGAAGATACATGAACTTGCACTGGCCGGACAACCTCATGAAGCACTCGCTGTTCACGAACATCATGCCCATCCCGCTTCTATGAAGCCCCGACCCCTGGAAGAAATTGCTGCTTGTGTCAAAGCCAAAATGGAGGAGTATCGAGAGGCGTTCATGAGGGTAGAGGAACTGTGGTATGAGAAGGAGATTGCTGTCTTGTGCGGAGGCTGGATTGAAATGCTGGTCCGCGCAATCGAGCAAAGCCCCGACTTGAACTTGAAACAGGATGCGGACGGTATAGGGAGACGAAGTAACAACTGGAGCGTCGAACTTATCGGAGGAGTCGCTAGCCCATCACAATTATGGCCTGCTGAAGGTGAAACGAGTGTGGACTACATTCCGCCCGATTGGACGCCTGGCGAAGGGCCTTACGAGAGCTGGGACGAAAGTGATTTCGGAGAGTCCACCGGGGCTGAAGGAGACGTTTCTGCGGATACATCAGATGCCGATGGGGACGACGAGTCAGATGGCGGAACCAGTGTAGGCTGGGGAAAAAGACCTAGGGGTTGGAAACCATTAGTGAACGAAGAGGCAGGCGGGAAGCCCAAATCTGGTTGGGCCGGAATTGGAAGTTGGGGTGACCATGAAAGTGCTTGGGATGACGTTCCTCAAAGCTCCATGAGCTCAGCTGCTGGGTGGGACGGAGACGAAAGTGGAGATACGACTACTTGAGGGTAATGGTTTTTCGTGTGTGTATGTTTTATGCAATGGGATGATATATTAGAATGGAAACTGTCCATGAAGTAGAATGCTACAAAACTGGGTAAGAAAGATTAGCATGCTGCATTTCCATGAAAAATATAGTTCGTACATGGTATACATACTCGCCCTCCTGCATGAAAACTGATCGCAATGACCAGTTACTCTTTCCCTGCCGTACGTGTGGGCGCTGCGATGGTGCATACATGTAAGACTCGCAACATGAATAGACACGAAGGCTTGCGCACCAATAAGAGGATGTAGTTGGGCCATGTAAGTCACCATCCACATGAGATAACACGACGCTAGCGCCAGCATAAGCGCAGTACGAATTGTCCTGGATTGCATTCAGCTTTATACGTAGCTGGCAATAATGACCATGCAAACTTACACTTGTTGCGGTCCCTTTGGCACAAACAGCGCTGCCGCTGTCATTAAAGCAACGGTAATAACGAATACTAAAAGGACAGGGAAGAGCGACGCCATTCTGGTTGGGTTTAACAGCACTGCAGCCTCAGCGCAATATTGCTGGCCGAGGGACAGACTGTGGGAATTTATTTACTGACCTGCCGACATGCCGACACTTGTTTTCTGAATCAATTTATTGTCCACTGACATAAGTATGATGGCACTCGTTCCCAAAGCCGATCAGAACGTCAAGACGGGATATAGGCGCCCGATGTAGGCAAGTCCGCTGTCTGCAACGATCGACAAGAACGTACGTAGGTCAGCTTTGCAAGGATCGGGCCTTCAGCTTCAGGGTACGTTAGTATTTCTCAAGTATTTGAGTTGGAGAAGGACAATTTCAGACGTGTCCAGACGTTTCTATTGTCCCACCTCAGTCAACATCGTGTCTCTTTGCGCTCTATCTATGCATATTCCGTTTCTATTTCAGCTGTCAAGTCAACGCAACACCCAAACACTGCAGCGTCAAGGCCTAGTTTCATTTGCGAATCTGGACTTCCAAGGGGCCGATGGGAAAAGGTACCCATTCCGACTAGGTTTTCTTCTGCGGAACTTGAAACAATATGTAGAATTGACTGTAACTAAAGCTGTGAATCCGATACGAGTCTGAAAAGTGCCCTTGTGCGTAAGGTAAAGATGCATGCGCAATTCAAATTCAGCAAGGCAAGAACCCATGTCCGAGTCGCCACATCTTGCTCGCTCAAAGGAAGGACCTTCTCATCTTGTAGAGAGGGCGACGCGCTGAAGCTCTTATCCGAAGCAACCTTCGGAAGCAGGGCCAAACTCTCCGTATTTTCGTCCAGCGCGTCTGAAGAAGTGGGTCATCCGAAGGGCCGGCTGGCTGTGGTCGGCCGTAATCGAGTATACACTGTGTGGTCGTCCTCGTCTTGCACCGAGTTTTCCAAATGAGCAAACCACTCCTCGTAAGGAACAAGAGGTACGTTCAGAAGCTTTGCGAGGTGAGTCATGATAGTGCCCCAATTCGACGGCTTGGCATGTACGAGATGTAGCGTTTGGTCTGAATTCTCTTACATTTTCACGATCGCCGAAGGAGCTAAATCCACTGGAATCCGCGAAATAAGCTGTTAGAAGAATCGTTAGCACTGACAGTAGAATGGCTTACGTCGTTTCCTTCAGCTAGGCTCCCAGATAGACTGCCGACTGGGCGATGGCTGGGAAGCATTGGGAAGGATCCTAGCTCCGATTGATGCCTCAACAGAGCACTCCAACCTGAATGACATCGTTTGAAGACCAAAATTCTCAGCAGCCATCTGGAAAAGTGTCTCCGTTATCCATTTAGACCCGAGGTATCCCGAGGGGAGTGTAACGTTGGGGTTGATGACTGGCGCTTCGGGGCCGTATTCTGCGTATCCTCAGCACCCTTATGACCTCGAAAGAAAGAGAAGATGAGCGTAATCGGGGCATCAGAAGTATTCACTTACTCTGGAAGACACCAATTGTACTGATGTAGGATAGAGACGGTTTAGAGAAAGGTATGAATGGTGAGCAGAGTCAAGCAATCGTCGAGTCCCCACGGATGATAGGACAGAAATCTCTTCTAGAGTCAGTCGTACTGTATGTACTTTGCCAGGCTCTCTGGAATGCGGGTCCTTGGCGATCTTTGTTCCGGATTTGGGCATCGGTATGATTAAAGAGGCATAGACGCGGTCACGTGCTATTTTCAAACTCCGATCTCCTAGTTGAACACGGTTAGTCGCTGCCATCACCACTACCACTACCACTCACGTTGAATATTTGAATCATGGCATCGCAAAGGCTGGAGCCCATACCTCCTGCCCAATTCTATGCTTCACTCCAGTCGAAGACGCCCCAGACGCCCAAGAAACCGGCCGTTCCGCCTCCTCCTCAAGAGACACCTTTCCACAACCGACTCAGCTCCAGAGTGCCACAGACGTCGACCAACGTATACCAGGAGCGTCCCTTCGTCGAAGCAGCCGTCGACATGCAGGGAAAGTTCTGGGGACCTATTCCAGTCGACCAATTCTTGGAAGAATTCCTTGACGTTGAGGCCCCGCCCTTGCCAGAGGTTGACTACGAAAGTCTCGTTAACGTAGCGAGATTAAGGACGGAGCCGGAGATGTATGACCCGCTGGTAAGTCGCCTTTTTTCATTACGAGCAGGCGCTCACCCAGTCCAGATCGCTGCACTCAAGCCTTTCTGTAAAGGCATCAAACTTGTCAACACGTCGACTGTATCGGACCCGGAGTCTGACGTACTTTATAATCATTGCGTCAAACCTGACATTGGTATCTACGCCGAAAAAGATGCTCCCAAGCCTGGCGAGTGTATTACTCAGGCAAAGCTCATGACAGGATACGGGGAGCTAAAGAACGACGTCTCGTATGAACCATTTACCCTGGACCAGCCACTATACTCCATTGACGCAAAGCACCCGTTCGAGTGGGACACAATGCAAGCTCGTGATACGCGTGGCCAGCTTACCGTATACGCCAATGCCATCCAGGCTACGCAGTTCCGAACGCACTCATTCTCCTTCTTTATCAACAAAACCAGCTGCCGACTGATACACTGGAGCCGAAGTTGCGCCATCGTTACAGAGGAGTTCGATTACACAGAAATGAAATGGCTCCCTATGTTCTTCTGGCACCTTTCACATGCCCACAAAAGCGTTCGCGGTACTGACACCACCTTCCGTCGCGTCCGCGGCGGCGACGAGGCGGAGAACGCTCGCGAGGCCCTCGACCTCAAGGATGCCGATCGACTCTACAAGGTCTCCGTTAAAGACAATGTCACCAAAAAGAAAACTTTTTATATCGTGCACGAACCGTTCACGAACAATCATATCTTCCCGCTTGGTCGCGGTACAAGATGTTTCAAGGCTTACGACTGTCAGACGGAAGCAGTCGTCTTGTTGAAGGACACATGGCGGGTGTCGAAGTATGAGCCGGAGGGTGATGTCTATCGGGAGCTCCATGAGAAAGGTGTTCGCAATATTGCTAAATTCATTACGGCTGGCGACGTGGGCCATGTGTGCGGGGGGTGCAGAAATTCAGTTCAGCTGCGAAAGACAAACGGCCCCGTGTCCACATGCATTACCGTCTTGTCCTTGGCACCATCGGCACGCCTCTTACGCAGTTTTCGTCGACGTGGCAAATGGTTAACGCAGTGAAATGTGCTCTGCTTGGTATGTAACGTTCTTTTCTGCATCTCCATGTCATTGACTGCTGACAGGCGTACTTCTCCAGCGCATTGGGACGCGGTGACGAAAGCTAACCTCCTGCACAGGGACATCTCGTTGGGGAACATCGTCATGGTGGGAGAGGAGGGGGGATCCTCATCGATTGGGAACTATGCAAACGTATTGGCCAGGGCCCAGCGATTGCGAGATGTGACGAGAAAACGGTATGTTCAGTTTCCACCCAGTGCTGCTGTCCGATCTCACTTCTGTCGCAGGGAACCTTCCAGTTCATCTCCGCCCGGCTGCTCATGGGTGATACTCAAGAACATAAGACCGGCGACGACCTCGAGTCGTTCGTATACGTGCTGACCACGATTGCTATCAAATACGTTCGGAATACGTTGAATGCACGCCGCCGAACCTTTTTTTGAAGAAGTTTGACTCTACTCTGAACGGCGTTGGTGGGGATGATAAGGCGGATTTGTTTAAGATGTCCACGGCCACTGTTCAGTCGATTGGCTTAGAACGGAAACCGCTCTCCGATGTCCTGAAGCGCATTTATTCTGGATTCGGGCATCGGTACGGGTCGACAAAGCACGAGGAGTTGCAACTGGAGAACGAGCAGGCTGCTAAGGCGGAAGTGGAGAAGCTCGAGACGCACAATTGGCTCTATGGTGTTTTGGAGGATGCTCTCAAGAACATCACGTGGAAGGCTGCTGAAGATGGACGAGTTGACCAAGAGGTTCTTAAGGAAGATAGATATCTGACGGCAGGGCAGAAAAAGAGGAAGTCGATGCTACCCGAGTACGATGAGGAGCGCGATGAAAAGCGTGCTAAAAGACATTGATAACGGTATGGGAATGAATAGTCTAGAATGTGTGGCTCTCAATATCTTTGCTCAGTTTTCGTCTCGCATTTCTATCACATCTGTACTACTTGCATCCATTGTATAGCTATATCATCACGTTATGTAGAAATAGTTTCTCAGATTGCATGATTTGTTTCATAATTTTCTGGAATGGCATCGTTTTCTTTCCAGACTACGATATTTGGTGAGGATCCGTGGGGTGGCAATACGAGTCCAGATTGAAATACCAGATGTGTCCAAAATTGCGCCACTCGTCGGACATGATGCATGACGTGTGATCGACAAAAAACGGCAACCAGTGGATGAAATTGCTGGCCGTAGGTTGGCTGTGGTGTACATTTTCCTATCTTCCGAGGGGCCACTAGGACTTCGGTTATATGTAAATTGTTTGATCGATGCAATATTCCCTGTGTGTTGGCGGCTTCTATTGGACGAAGTGCTAGTTTCGATATGGAGCACCGGAATTCTCACTGGCAGCATTGTCAGCGCTCGGCGTTGTAGTGGCTGGCATCATGCTCACGTTAATTCTTGAGTGCATTGGGGGTGTGCGTCTATCGCGTATAATGGCGAACTACGTTGTCCGCTGAAGCCTGAACGCAACTTGAACGTTTGAACTTGAATGACTCGCGGCTGTCTCTGAGCAGTGAGCTCAGCTAGACTTAGCTCCGCGATTCGCCTCATCGCCCGCGCTCACGTGATTGACGCGCAATACCGAACATCCGGTCGAAGTAAGTACTTAGTACTTAGTACATGTACTGTGTACAATACTTATGTTAAGTATTACTATCGTGTACGCTACTCCTCTGGCTCCTAATTCCATTTTCACCCTAACTCCCCGACTATCCTATGCATCCTCTGGGCCGCACCACGAGTGCTCGCTCCCACCCTCCTTCGTTGAAGAGTATTCGAATGTTATGCAATAGGACCACAACCAGATGTGACCAAAAATCTTCCTCCTTTTTAGATGCACAATATTACAGACTGTAATACAGTGAAAGTCCATTTTACGGTTAGGCCTCACTAGCGGGTGCTTCAGCCAATCAAATCTAAGACTGGAATGCAGCGGCAATTCCATCGTAAGCAGGCTTCTTAACCAAGTTCTGTAGACCAAACTCAGAAAAGAACACAAATGAATTAAAAAAACAAGATCACTAACCTGGTCCCACGGGCAAGCGGCACCTTGTCCAGAGAAAGTGCTTGGGACCCAGGAGTACTAGAACATCATCGTAAGGCGAAGTCTGGGAATGCGGCACACGCTGAAAGCAAACGAACCTTGTCCGTGTAGTCCCAAATCGTGATGCCGACGCACCCCTCGACGTTCTTGCACGCCGTGATGACCGTTTGGTAATCCTGCTTCTGCTGTTCATAGAGCGCAGCGGTGGCAGGCAAAGTCATCCGGATATCGAGTTCGGTCACGGCAATCTCAACACCAAGGGCGGTAAATGATTCCATGACGGTCTGGAGGTCCGTGGGAACCTCGCCGACGATGAAGTGGCATTGGAGTCCGATACCATCGACAGCTACATCCTGCGCCTTGAGAGATGTTACAAGGCTAATCATAGCAGTCGCCTTGGGTCCGCTGTACTCAATGTTGTAGTCATTTATCTACAAAAGCAATCAATTTCCAATTAAATGTATAAGACGAACTCATAACACTGACAGAGAGCTTGGCATTGGGGTCAGCAGCCCGTGCGGCTTGGAGGGCGATGGGTACGAAGTCTGGGCCAATTGTGTTGTAGAATACATCAGATCGCCAAGTCCCGTCATCGTTGAAGGGCTCTGAAAACCACGTCTTGAGAAATGCGGCTAAATTTGGTGCTGCTTATGAATATACCGTTGATGACATCCCAGCTGTCTGTAGAAAGGAGAGTAAATCAGTTATGGGGAAGAAATTGGAAGAACGATAGCGTACAGCTGAAAATCGTGGAGTTAGGGTGATTTCTTGAGAAACGAGGTGCATGTACTCACATTTGTCCTTTATAGTGACTGACGATAGTACTGCAGTGCGTCGCGACAATAGACTGGAGAGTCGCGTTGTCGAAATTACCGGATGTGACCCAGCTTGGCAGTTGGTTGTACCAGACACAGTTGTGGCCTTCGAACAATCATGGTAAGACATAAGGAGAGCCACGTAAAACAAGGATATGTTTGACCTCGGAGCAACTGTCCGTTCTTTTGAGCGAATTGAGCGATGACGTCTCCTCCAGAGAAGGTAAAGGTTCCACGCTCAGGTTCAGTCGCATCCTAAGCGGAAGACACGATCAGCCACCCTTGTTTTGGCATCGGACTGAAAACGCACCCATTTCATGCTGTTTCCCTGATCAATAAAGGTAAGAGGTCTGGTCGATTCAACGAGTCTTGAAACTTACAGGTGTAATTTGCATGAACTCGCTTGTGTTGCTCAGTATAGCGACATAGGGTGCGTCGGTCAACTCCGGGTTATCAGTTGCGGAGCCAAAGTATGTTTTGCCGGCAGCTTTTGCAAGGAGTGCAAGGCCAGCACTAGAGGCAGCAGTAGGTAATCCCCCTGAAGATGGTAATGTTGGCTGCGCCGTGGGACTCGCAGTACCCTGTTTATTAAATGATCGGCAATGCTACAAGACAGTTTGGATGCAGAACTACTAACAGGGAGACACTGAGAGTAGTACGCGTTGCTGAAGGTGCAACTGTAGCCAGAAACGCAGGTCTGGTTTCAATACACCACGAGTCAGCGACATCATCAATACATTGCAAAGGAGTCACCTACCGTTGGGCCTGTCCAGCCGGTACCGCCGCCTGTGTATCAGAGAGGGATCAGTGAGACTGCGAATGCTTAACGTCAAAGGGTAATAGGGGCTTACATTGTCCCCATGCCGCAGATTGCGCAGACGCAAACTGCACAAGAGCAAGCGAACTAGTGAATGAGAAAGCAAACTTGAAAACCATCGGTTTCTTCTGAAGAGGTCACCAGAAGCTATAATGCTGAAGGAGGGCTGCCCAACCCCTCATTTATACTTCTTTAGTACAAGTAATGGGTTGCTGCTCGTGCCTCCTATGATTGAAGTTCGGAGAAAAGCTGCTGTGCCAGTTGCAGTGGTGTTCACA
Source organism: Flammula alnicola (assembly GCA_015499995.1). Classification (NCBI taxonomy): domain Eukaryota; kingdom Fungi; phylum Basidiomycota; class Agaricomycetes; order Agaricales; family Strophariaceae; genus Flammula; species Flammula alnicola. The sequence continues at coordinate 52,348 of JADNRV010000204.1, read as the reverse complement.
TGAACAGATTCTTGGACTGTGCCAGCAGGTCCGCTGCGTCGCGTGGGGTCGAGCTTGGTGTAGGGTCAGGACTATGGAGCAAAATGCGACAAAGATAGAGCATGTTTGCAGTGCCTTTTTAACCCTCAAAGCTGGAGATTTATCCGCGTAACATGAGTGCTATATTGGAACGCCAATCATAGAGATCACGCTGTCACAACGACGGGCTTAAATTAGTCGAGAAGGGTGGCGCAAACAGCAGAAATTGGAACTAACCTCGGGTAAAGATCGGTCCATTTTATGGTAAGTGAACTTCTTGGCTGATAGTCGTTCGAGAAACCCAACCCTCATTTCAAGACAGACGAACGGCGTCTATAACGTTGTAAATAGGCGCACTAATGATGGCGGTTCCGAAGAGCAAAATAGGACTCACAGAGACCAGGATCCCTTAATGTGCTCGTGTTCTAAGCTTGTCATCTGCAGGACAAATTTAACAGCCACAAAATAGAAACCGAAGTATATGCGCAACGCAACTTGTTGCACGTCTATTCGGACGTTAAAACCTCTCTTACACAGAGAGGCACTCCCTGTTGCCAGCAAGTTGCCAGGTTCCGATGCTACGAATTGCGTGCCGAGTAGCAATGTTCAGAAGGAATTGACATTTATGCGCAATTTCGAGCTTCTGAAGTTGTTTCCTTATCAGAGAGGCCCTTCGCATCGCAAAGGATCCGATAGGATGAAACGAATCGCTTTCTGACGTTGGCAAGTTCGAGCTCGCTGCTCCAGGCTGCATAGCAGCCTGCCAGTGCTGTTGTCCAAGTCGTACATCGTGATACTGATTTAACCTGGTGTTACCGTAGACCGTTCCAATCCGCACCCGACGCTGCTTCAAGACGTATGGCTCAAGAGGAGGTCGACAAGGTTAAAGGTCGTGCGCCATCATCCGAACCGGTTGACTTTCGCCGGCAGGATATCCGCTGATATCCGACGGCGATAGGCGGGACTTCGCCGCCCCAAGGTTCATTCCAGGGTCCACCGGTCATTCGTCTTTCAATATTTCAATTTGCATGCGCATCTTCACGCATTCTCCTGCCCAAGTTCTTTGAATCAAAACTCGCTTTCAGCTGCTATAAAATTCTCTGTTTCACCTCCATAACACCGAACTGTGCTTGCGACAATACTCGCTAACTGAGCAGGTTAATCAACTACCAGCAATGCTTGCCACTAGGCTGCCGCCGCTTGTTGAATTAGCTACCTCCTCAAATTTTCTTGTCTAGAACTGGTTCTGTATCTTTGGGGCTCATCCTTCAAGGAACCTATTCTGAGCAGAGAGGATCAGGAAGCCCGCGTATCTGTCTGGATAAAATGTGTGCCTTGTGTGTATAATTGGTGGTGATTATCTTGACCTGGACTTTTCACACCGAACTTGTTGAAGTGGGCAAGCTTCACTGGTACTGTGGATCTACTGTCGATCTCTTTTCAAACCCGTACTGGCTCAAATCTCACTGGCAGGGCGTGGACATGCGGCCTGCATCGTAGCCAGATATTTCACACCGATTCAGGGCCTGCCAGGCTGCCACAGCCTTACGACGTCTGCCAATGTCATATTGCACGGATTCCGCCGCACGGAGATTCCCTAAGTAAATTTCCCTCTGAAAAAATATCCTGCAGAATTATCAACTAGCTAGCATTCGCGATGGCCGCTCAAACAACTCCCGTTCCCAGAGTCACTAGTGTAATTACCTTCCTCTTTGGCTTCCCATCCCTCAAGTATGTGGCGACACTTGTGCCAGTTATTTCATCCGAAATCTTGTGTCCTTATCGCATTGCTACATCTGTGTGAAAGGCGCGGCAGGTTGTTTTTATCTGCGCCTTGATTGTCGTTGACCCAATATCGACCGTCTTTTGGCTTCTAAGGCTATTCCCAAAATCGTTAAAATATTTAGCCAGTGCTATGTAGTGCCACATGGTGGTTTTCTCACCCAGCCTCCAAAATCATGGTATTATGGGGCCCCTTCGCGGATGTGGTATTTGGGGCTATAGTTCGACTCCGCAAGCCTTCGGACGCCTATTTCTAGCCTATCTATGCTAGGTCCCTGTTCCAGGATCTCAGGTCCACCGATCTATGTAGTCGCTGTTCTCTTCCTTTTCGATTACCACGCGCTCCACGCCCTCGCGATCGATCTAATGGTCCAATCTTGTTCCATGTACTGACTCGGATGATTTGCGATTGTGACTGTTAATATTGTGTCATTCATATTTATGCCTTAGGAGTGGCATTGGGCTTCTAAACGAACAGATTAGTGATTGCTCCATTTATTATCTTTTCCATGTTAAGTCAACGCTCCCCCGCGTCCTGACACTTACTGGGTCGAGTCGCTGACCATTCGTCCCTGTATTCGTTGCATATACAGTAATTGTCGATTCCCCCGCTCCGTGTAAAATATTGCGTAGAAACGCCGTATAAACGTTGCATTCCGAGCTCGAACGTCAATTACTTAGAAAATGTGGCTCAATGGTGATTATATATTAATGACTGTGCCGCCAAACGACGTATAGTAAGTACTTCTGACTGGGTGCATAATAAAATACAGTCACAGAACAGCTTCGCGATTTACTTGGAGATCGGATGCCACAAAGGCTAGGGTGACTATTCTTCGACTGTCATCATTAGGATTTGTGGACTGGGATTCAATCCTGTAGAGAGTCGATCAAGAGGCGAATTTATTATTTGCGAGCAGTAGAAAAGCTTACGAGACGGTGACAGTTTTGTGCCTGGCAAATTCCGTTGGTTTATCACGACCGGGGAGGATTTTTTGAATACCATGAATAATATACATGCCTCCAAATGAGCCATCCTACAAAGGAATAAAGCACTTTTTCACGTTTGCAAAGGTGGACACATACCCGATTGCTGGAGTCATGAGGAACTTGGACAGTCTGTAGCCACTGCACTTTGAGCCCACAAGCAGATTGTTTGCGCATCATGAGCACCATCTGCTTGATTTCTGCATATCCCAGCTGGCTTCCGTTGACCGTCGCGTTGACATTCTTCGCAAATGTTTCTTCAACCGCTCGCATGGATCCTTCGTCAGTCGATGATTCGAATACATCTCGTATGTGATCCTGCGACCATTGGACCAAAGAGCTTAGTTGGAGGGTGTTTTTCTGGGCGCTCATAACTTCGGGAGGCAGACAAGGGTAGTTGAAAGAGCACTAGACAACCCTTATTTATATCGCTGCCTCCGGTTATATCTTCGAAGGAGCTGAAGTCTACGCCGAGGATTTACGTTTCAACGAGCATTCTACAGTCCTTCCGCCTTCGATATAAATTGATCACCTGTCAATTTTGGCTCAAACCCGGAGGTGCACGCACCGCTTTGAAGGAACTTGTAATTCACATCGGAACGACAAACATTCTGGGCGATACATTGTGGTCGAAACACCACACTTCCAACGGAGATATCAAGCCGCGAGCGAGTACTTCAAGCGAGTCGACCGGGAGAAAGCAGGTCACATCTTGACCTCGATGTCATGGGCATGGATTTATGGTAGAAGAGTGTAGTGACCTAGAACTGTTGGCTAATGATATCCAAAATTCTGCGGAAAGGTTCCTCGAAGCTAGGCAAGCCTATTGCTCAGATGCAGATTTGAATGATGCATCCGAACCGTGCGGAGAATGGCGCTTAGTAAACTCGTTAGCAAACCAATTCATGCCGTTGTTTGATAGCGATAGATATCGGGAAATATGAGACAAATCGGTGGGATGGCCGTTGTCGACAGGACACGACATCATCATAAGTATTTTATTGCGTCATGATGGGCGCTAATTATACAAATGCCGACAATGGCAACAAGTTTGACTCCCTAATTTCCCACGCTTCTTGCCATTAGAAGCAACGGCACAATCCTCCTTTTTCTCTTCCCCGTGACTGCAGAGGACTACGGCCCAGCTTTCCTGCATAACCAAGTTAAACCTTAGAGCCGTATGAAGCCTCTGCGGTAACAGAGACCCTGCGACAATCATTCGTCAAACGCTCCAGGAAGTGAAGAAATAGGTTATATAACCATTCCAACATGGTAGTCAAACAGAGTGGCCGAAAAAATATGCATTAATATTCCCAGAACCTCATACTAAAATGATTGAAGAAAATCTAATTTGGCTCATAGAATCAGTCTTTTAACAAGCCTCCGTGAGTCTATTTCGAGAATGAGAACGGTAAAAGTAAGTTTGGAAAATTGGCAAATCATGACGCGGAAAAAGTGCGCTCAGCCTGATTGGTAGAGAGCAGGGCCAGCGACAATGTGCGGGTTAAGCAACGATACATTAGAAGGTGTGATGGGGAGATTTGAATCAGTAATGGCAACAAACCTTTCGAGCATTCATGAGTTTAAAATCGAACGAAATAAGGGAAAGAAACCGCGCGTACATTGTGCCATTGACAATGGGAGCAGTTGAATCTCCAAAGACGGTTCCTCCGGGTTGATATGTCATGCCACTCTGACCGTTAATATTAATGAGGTCGGTGAAGGTTGTGTTCAATTGCGAAATCCATGCAACGTACTACGAAATAGGCAAGTTGAGCGCAACGTTTTGATACGAAGAATGAGACACGCACCTTAGGGTCGCCAGCAGTCGTGTTGGTAGTATAGCTGTTGTTATATCCGACCGTTTTTCCGGGCAACTCCCAGGTGAAGAAGACTTCGCGACCGGGGTAGGACAGGGGAACCGTGCGATTGTGTGTGATAGCAGGAGTAGTGTCGTTGCCAACTACTGAGTTGTTAAAGTAGCCTGTTGCATCTGGGTTGTTCTGCGTAAAATGAAGGTAAAAAAAAAATACGCGGAAAAATAGACAGGAACTTACGTTTATGTTGAGTGCAGGGAAATTTTGCCATTTGATGCGGGGGTTCTCGGCAGGACACGAAACGATGTAGGGCGCGAGCAGAGTCCAAGCCATAGACTGGGTGATCGCGGCTTCGAACCACACAGGCATGGGAAATAGACCTTCGAATTGGCGGAAAATCATTTGCTGGCGTGCTTCAGTGGTGATGGACTGCAGAAGGAGCTGAGCAGCATCGCGCGAGTTGAGATGCTCCAAGAAGCCGTAGACGCCTGATTCGCCGAACCGTGTAAGCTTCTGGCAGAAATCAACGAACTCGCGGACGGTCTCGAAGGGATACTGGTAGGTGCATTGCTTGGCAGCGCCTTCACCTAGGATGTTGGTGAGGAGCTCGGCATGCCCCGCTTCTTGGTCGGCCATGAATTGTATAAGGAAGCGATCCTCAGCGTTGAGGCCGACGGCCTCGAACTCCTCGACGGAGAATTTGGCAAGGCCATGGTGGAATAGATCGAGTTCTATCCATTCTTGATTGAGTGCCAAGTTCTATGCAGTTAGAAAACAATCAGCGATCGTATTTGAAAGAAACCAAAGTATTGCATACGATTGACTGGAAGTCGAAGTCACTTATTGGATGATAGTATGGTTCCCAGTTTTCACCACCTGAAGGCGAGAATGGTGCACCAGAGACAAGTGACCGCAGGGATAATAGCGTCACAAGCAAGGTCGATGTCTTCATCGTGACTGCTATGTGAGGTATGCGAGATGAGTGAAAGCGAGAAGAGTAGGGTCGACTTTATAATAAAAGACATTGTAAAAAAAGAACAGCAGATCCGATCGAGCGAAGTGGATGGGTAAGCCGCAGTTGCGGTAAATTAAAAGTTTCGCACTTGTGCGGCCTGGCCGACTCCACGAACGGTTTTTTGGTGGCTTCTTTCGCGCAAGGTTTCTGCGGTCTGACGCGGCGCTTCTTGTCGCTTCTCCACCATCTCCTTTTCCGGATCGAACATCGACATAGCCGTTGCGCACGGTCGATTGATCATGATTTCACCCCGTTTTTCTGCATCATCGATACTGAGACATGGCCCCAATGTATGCAGCCTTAGTAAAAAATCGAGCCTGTAGGGGTTGAACGTTGAGCCGTTAGCGTCAAGCGTAGCTAGAGTACGATGATCGCACCACGGAGCATTAGACAAGTCTAGCAGAAGAGCTCGAAATTATAGGGTGATTCAAGCTTGCGACGCAGAGAGAAAAGAAATACAGTAAAAACTGAGGAACCCAGTCAGCATAAACGTTTAGTACTGCGGAGGGAAACTTGGATAATATTTCTGGGATCGTATGACATGAGTAGAGATTAAAGCCATGCAAAGAGAGCTGTGTTAGTAGGTCATAAGGGAAGATAGTAGGCACAGGGATAAGACCGTGTCGAAGGGAGAATAGCTCCAATACCACCAAATTACCTTGGAGTCAGGTAAGCAATCCTTAGACGAGATGCAGCAAGTGAAAATGGGTGCCCTCATGAAGTCGAAGCCTCATCGAGAACAACGATTTGCGGAGTTTGTTTCTTGGAGGCACGTCTAGGAAGAGGTTTAATGGGTCTTGACGGAACAAACGAGGTGATGATTTCGGAATCGTCATCCGAGTCAAGGTCGGAATCGTCATCCTGCGCTTTGTCTGAGGTGCTGGATGATTCAGATGAGGAGGTCGACATCTCGGAGTCTTCGGTCTTTTGATCCTGGCGAGCGGATCGATCCTCAAATACTCCGAGACCGAGATTCTGCGTCAGTCAGAATGAAGCAACAAAAAATTGATGAATGTGTGGAGGTGTACCATCTCAATGTATTCTGTCATCCCCTCCGGAATATGTTCAATATTTATGCTATCTGGGTCTTCTTGGGCACGCTGCGAAAGGAGTGCGTTCGATGCTTCGAGTTGAGGAAGAAATGCATGAACACGGGAGAGAACTGCCAGACGAAAATATCAGACCCCGACCGAAAAACAATTGGGAAAGACATACGCTCTGTAGGAGGTTTGACGGGAAAGGTTGTCCTGTCACCAAAGTCAAACCTTGGAATGCCAGACGGTAGCGTAGAATCTCTTGGTTGGGATGATGCATTCAGTTTTTCAAGGTAGGATTCTATGATACGATATACATAGATCAGTCTCGTGTGAAAAACCCGGCAGATTAAACATACGTATTCTTGCTTGCCGGGTCTCCTCGTCCTCTACGTCCAGCTTCTCCGCCACCTTGTGAGTCGTGTGGCCGCCTCCGTCCATAGTGGAAGTTGGGGTTTGGTGTTATTTTAACACCCCTGGGCCTGCGGATCGGATTCCACGCCATCACGTGCTCATTGTTCCAGTTGAGATGACAAACATGCATCAACACCTGACTTTGGGTTTGAACGGGGCATTGTCACGACCTCCGCCAGTTCCGACTTTGTGGCATTAAATGGTAAAGCTTTCCCTCTTACTTATCTCCCCACCTCTCTGCTAACAAGCTTCTACAATGGTGAGTACAGTTTAATAACCTATTCAAACAACACTGACATCGTTCTAGAATACCTACGGACGCAACAGGCAGTCACTCGTAGATATTGAAATCGCCCTCTACAGCATATTCGAAAAACGCTCAGATTCCCATGTAAACGATGCCGGAGAGCCAGTCATACCCGCCAACGCGGTCGTGGACGTTCTGGATGCTTTCTCCGACGCGTATGATGGGGACCCTCTTATGTCTGATACCGAAGTTGGCATGTTCCAAAAGCTCCTCGATGACAATCCTAGTTTTCAAGTCACGCCACAAATGCTTTTACAATTCATAGCAGCAAAGACCAAGGCTACCCCCCCTCGAAGCCCAAAAAACGATGGAGAAATATACAACAGCGACGACGAGGGAGAACGTTCTGGACACACAAGATCTACGAGCACCGACTCAAATGGCACAACAATTTACTATCAAGGTCCTCATAGCCGTCCTCCATCTCGAGGTCCTTCAACGCCTGGACCCGTAAAGTCCCCACTTGACTCTGAACGCAGACAACGTTCAACTCCGCTGCACACCGCCGCACCTTCCAGCTGGCCTATCAAGCGCCCAACCCCTGCGGGCCGGAGAAAGAGTGACGCAGGAAGTCGCAGCGATTCGGAGGTATCTCCTTTCTACTTGAGATGTCGAAGCATTAATAACCGCTTTGTAAACAGGGTGGCCCACCTGTTGCCTTTGGGCGTAATGGTGGTAGCCGAGCTCGAACGCCCTCGAACCCAACTTCTCCTTCAAGCTCCTCAAGAGACCCCGGATTCTCTCCAGGTTCGCCAGACTATGGGAGGTCTCTGTCGCGACCCCATTCCCGTACCCGTTCTCAGCCTCAAAGCGGCTTTAATAGTTCCTTCGACCTGGGATACTCGTCACCCGACGACAACACTGTCAAGCGTCCAATGTCTCGATATGGATTTAACTACAGCGAAAATTTCGATAACGCCGTTTCATCTCTTCCCATGCCACGCACCTCAGGCTCCGATTCCGACGAAGAAGACATGGACGCAGGATTAGGGTTAGTTATGGATAGATCTACGGCCAGTTCGACAGTGTCGATGGAGATAACCGAACGGTTGGAAGCATTACAAAGGGTCAATGAGGAACTCATACGGAAGAAAACAGACGCAGAGTCCACTCTGGCACGCAAGCTTGAAGAACACGAGCAGGAACTGGACGAGACGCATCAACGGCTGGACGAATTGAGGGTCGAACTTAGTGCTTCTAATAGAGAGGAGAAGGAACTAAGAGCAAAAGACGTAAGTACGTTTTTCTTTGATGAAAGTCCTCGTTAACGAAAGGCGAATTTTTCAGTCACGGAACATGGCTCAAATAGCCGCTCTTGAAGCTGAAGTTGCCAAAGTCCAAAAAGCCTTGGATGGTGCAAAGACGACATATAGCAGTCTGCAAAAGCAGTATCAAGAACAATGCTGTATGTGTACTTCCTGATTACGTTTCTCATGACATGTTGATTGGTAAATAACATGTCGTCATTATAGCTTTCTCTGAAAAATACCGCGACGATCTCAGAAAACGAGAGGAGACCATTCGTACTCTCCGAGAAGCTGTTTCTCTCCATGAAATCGAGACAGGAAAATTTATGAAGGAGCATGAGACATACGAGGAGCGCATTGCACAGCTTGAACTAGAACTGTCAGTCGCCATGGAGGCGCATACCCAGTTAGATGAGCAGAAGCAGGAGAATCTGCTCTTGAAGGAGACGATTGACAGGATGCGGTTTGAAATGGATGAAATGCGGAATGCTGCCACAATGGTCGTCGCAGGCGGCAGCAGCGGTCATTCTAGCGCTGCAAACACGATGAGCAAAAGCCTTGGTGCGGAACTGATGGGCAAGATGAACTGGGAGATGGACGCCGAACCAGAATCCGACGAAATGGTCAGTGAAGGCACCACAGTAATCGAGGAGGAGGATACCGAAGTAGAAGAAGACGAAGATGTTATCCAGACCATCATCACGAAAAGGAAGCGGGTATGTACTTTCAGAACTTCGTTATCGGGCTTCTCATTCGCTAACTGGTATTTTTCTAGAAAGTTGCAAGTCGTGCTAACGTCATCGAATCGACGAGGAGGACATTCGAAGAACTCAAGGAGTACTCAGACAGCTCTACTCAATATGACCCAACTCTGTTCGCCGTCAATCATGGCATGCAAACTGAACCGGAGCGAAAGGTCATCAAAGCATCATTTAGCATCCAGACCGACGAGATACCCAAACCCAAACCCTTACCCGTGGCGCCGCCGCGGATTACCGTCGAGATGGAGATTCAAACGGACGACTTCGAAGTCGAACGATCCAGGTCACCCTCGCCTGTCCATGATGAAAGCATGGCGTCTTCATCTTCCACTATCGTACCTCCTACCCCTAAACCATCATCCAAGCGACTCGAGCTTCTTGACGAACCCCCCGACTATCACCAAGTCACTGGAGCCGACCAGGAAGAACGTGAATGGCACCTGGCTGCTGAGACGCTGAAGAAGTGGCACCACGGCGTCAAGATACCCTTTGAAGCTATTCCAGGAGGCGTCTCAGAGGAGGCAGTCGAGGAATGGAAAGCCCTCAAACACGAACTCGGCGTGGAGTGCACGGTCATCGATAAGATCATGGAAACTTCGGAGAGAGCTGGCAGCAGCTCTCGCCTGCCAAAGGACGGCAAGCCCCGCCGTGGAGGCAGGTTCTATAACATCTACAATACCTACGTCTACGGCGACAAGAGCGCGTCCTCTCTGGCCTCTGGCCTTGCCGGCCAGGCGATGATGTTCGTAGGAGCATCTGCACTCGTGATTCTGGCCGTTACCCCCTACATGGCTCCCCAGTATTCGATACCCGGAGGTCCGACATATTACGACAGAGCTGCGTGGAATAGTTTCAACTCGATGCATGCTACCGGCGAAGGTTTCGCACCGGATGGTACCGCCGCTGTGTGGAACTTCCTTGGACGAGTGGGCGGTGGAGCAGCGAGGATCGCTCGCGGTTGGCCCACATAAACAATTTGACTTCAAGATATCCTGGATTCCATTCGAACTATTTATATTCGTGAAAATGGACTCTAATAATTCAACAACACATACCTATGGTTATATTTTATTGTCATGCTTTATCTTCATGCTTACCTTCTCTTCATGCTCCCATCTTCACCAGAGTCATCAACGCTCATTAACCCCCAGTTCCATGCGTTCCTTTCCTCATTATTTAATCTACACCTAACTTTATGTTGCCGTACCTTTTCACCATTTAGGACCTCGTTCGCTAGCTAATTTAATGATGTTTGTGCAACCCTTGTAATCTAGTGTACATTGTACATAGTACAGACACATTAAAGCGTCTTCTATAGCGAGTTACTGCTACTCTATGATTGTCCGTGTTGCGAGGGTTGAGACCATCAAGATCGAAGGTATGTGTCAACTTCGCTCGGGCTGGCAGTCTAGCATCTGGAACAAATACACGATGGGAGTAGTGGAATGGGAATCAAGATGGGAATGAGTGGTATCAAATAATGTGTGGGGGGTTTGTGCATAATAATGTATAAAGTCCTCGTGTCCGTGATTAGGGCATTACAATATGCCTCTCCAAAAGCTATAGATGCGATCAACAAAAGGCAAGGAAGATCCTCCGTTCCTGCCTACTCATTTTGTGCATGTTTACGAGGCGAAAATGTCAGAGCGTTGTCTTCCTCGTCGTCGTCGTCGTCAGATTCGATGTCCAGGTGCGACTCTCCATCATCATGGTTAAACTCGTCGACATCCTTCCAGTGCCCGTGGGCGTCATCCACCCCTTGCTGCCAGTCGCCGTTGTTATCCATGCCACTGCCATGCTGCCATCCTTCGTCATCGATGTCCACCGCACTGCCGATGCTAGAGGAATCGTCATACACAGGCTTGCCGTACCGCGCGATTTCATCCTCCAAAGACCCAAGGTCGTGCGTCATGACAGGCATCAAAGGACTGCTGCCGCGGTACGTCGACGGACCTGCGACAGGCAGAGCGTCATGGAACACCCCACCCGCGCCAACGTTCATCTCCTGCTCGTTCAGCCCGTGCTCGACAGACTGCACGCTGACCATCTCCGTGAACTCCTTGTCGCCCTGGCCCCAGCTCGACGCCCGCCGCGCGGCCGTCAGGTTCCCGCCGTCTTCGCTTACATCCTCCTCGCGGTAGTATCGCATCGCCTCCTCGCTGCGCCGCGTGTTAGGAGTCGCCGTGCCCATCCCAAACGTCCGCGTCGTCGATTGCAGCTGCTTGTAGTCCTCTGTGGCGACAGCAGCGACCGACCGAGACGGGTACTTGTTCGGCCGCCAATTGGCGATCTGGAAGAGACTCGCGAACCGGGCGCGTTTCTCTCCCACCGTCCTCGTCGTAGTAACCGACGTCGGCGAGGAAGGACTCGAGGTCCCGCCGTCGCCGTTTTTGGTGTCAGTGCCCCGTCGGGAATTGGGGGTTACAGTGCCTTGGAGCGCACTCGTGGATATCGAGGTCCCTCGTGTCGCCGGCATCCACCGCTCGGTCGAGGTGGCGCGCAAGCTCTTGGAGCTCTTGGAGTCTGGCCGCTTCAACGTATTGGCTCGCTCTGCTTTGACTTTGCCCTTGTCGCGCTTCGCAGGTATTCCAATCGGCCTTGAAGGAACGATGGCCGATCCATTCGTATTTTTCTTGTTCAATGAACGGGGATGAGGATCCGACATTGAGCCGACGGACGAATCCTCCCCAGCACCATTTCTGACTTCGGCACGAGCCAGGGGACGGACACCTCGAAAGAGAGACGAAACGTGACGCGCAATTCTGCCGCCCCATCTCCACCGAAAGTGTACGACGGACATCGCATCGGTAGTCTCCACGGTCGATACGTTGATCTTGGCCTTGGGTGATGTGATCTGCAGCCACCTCTCCGGATCGTCCAGGTCCTTGAGAAGCCAGGCATTATTCTGTGATTGATACACGAAATACTATGGTTGAGGATTTGTCCCAATGATACAAAAAAGAAAACTAAAATACCCACCTTGACTTCGTCGAGGGTAATGCGGACATGGTAGTCCTTTTGAAGAAAACGATCGAGGAGATTGATAATGCTAGCACCTTCTGACTTTGTATTCGGGTGACGGCCGCCTGATGGCATTCTGTCATAGCCTATGGCGGGAGGAGCCGGCCAGTCTTCGTTGCATATGGCGTTATACAGACTGTATTCAGACCCGGCGACAGACTCGCCCTGTTGAGATGCGAAGGGTATCGTCCCAAAGAGGAGACAGTACAATGTAACACCGAGGGCCCAGATGTCAATAGATTTGGTGATCTCTGGTCGTTTAGGGGCCACTGCTGAGGAAGACGCAGCGACGACAGTCTGGAGAGAGGCCGCCGAGAGTGAATGCGATATGCTCTGGTACAGAGGAGCTGAACCGGAAGCATCGAAGGTATGCTCGTATATTATCTCAGGGGCTAAAAAGGAGGGTGTGCCCGCTCGCCGTGTTAGATCGGAGTCGTCTAGGAGAAGGGGGTCAAGTGGATCCTCGTCAACATCTTTGCCGCCGGCAGCAGCAAGCCGTTGGGCGTAAGAAAAATGAGACACCCCGAAATCTGCAATCTTGACTTGACGACGGTCGTCCGTCCATAAGAGGTTGGCGGGCTTGATATCCCGGTGAATGATTCCCTGGTGGTGTACTGCTTGCATATAAATCATTCGCGCACAAAGAAAAAATTAGGCAAAAGTGTACGAACGATATTCGAGGCCCAGAACGGCGTCTCGTAGGATTCGACGTGTCTGTGAAACGGTAAGAACGGGTCGACGGTTGTCATCCCGCCATTTCACTTCTCCGCCTCCTAAGTATTCCATAACTGGCAAAGGAACAATTAGTGTTGAGGGTGGAAAAAAGACGAGAAACGCACCCATATAGATCTTCTCGGTCATTCGATCATCTATGACCTCGTACAATCTAACGACGTGCGGGTGCCGAAGCTTCTTCATGATAGCGATTTCTTTCCTGATTTTCGCCTCGGTTGTGTTCAACTTGTCTGCCACTGTTGTGTGGGCAGAAGTTGGCAGCCTCTGCTTGCGAAGACTCTTGATTTGTTCAGCGCGAGGGTTATTTCTTTTGACCGACTTCATGGCCTATGGAACGAGTATAAGCGCGGTCTTGAGGAAATGATGAGCTAAAGACTTGCCACTGGTATTCGGCGGCCAGGATCGCCTAGTAGAAGGTGGGCATTAATGCGGTGGCATAGATAGACGTCTCCATGTTGGCCACCACCGACTCTTACATGGCGAACATAATTGTTCAACATTGGGCGGCCCTCGTCGGAGAATCTATCGAGACGAAGAGTTGTGCGGACGTCTCCCTCAGGGTCAAAGAGGATAGGTGGTTGTGGATTGGGGTGGACTGCGTTTGCAGGCATCATGGGAGAGGTAGCATGGAGGTCGCAGAGAGAGCGTGAGTGTAGGATTGTAACCAAGATTAAGAGTTATAATAAATCTCAACGATTCAAGTTGTGCAGATCATCACCCTATTTTCCTATTAGGTACGATACATATAATTGATCGGACCCCGAACACCCTTTCTTCCCACATATCAGTCCGACCCTGAAGGCTGCCCTCAGTTTAGTTTCGAGGACAGGTACACTTGTCTTCTTCTTTCACTCCTTGCATAACCTGCAAACAATTATAGCCCCATCAGATCTCCCATAGCTTCAAGGCAGAATACGTAAAGGAACTCGACATGGAAATGCCCGACGCCTCATGCACAGCGCTCCATTGACAGTATGCCATGGCGCATACTGCGCTGTTTGGCTCCAAAAAGAGGGACTCGAACTCACCGCTTCAACATGTTGGCCACAACCCTGTCAAAAAAGAGGGCACAATGGTAAGTTCTTGGATCCCACCGCGGTGCTCGATGAGAAAAAATAACGGAGAAGCCCGTGTTCGATCACATCCTCCAGAAGCTTCAAGGCCTCCACCGATGATCTACACATCTTCATTTCTAAGGAAACTGCTTACCGCCCACGTTATCTTCCCACAAGTCTCACACTTCACCTGGCGGCAAGTGTCTGCGGGAGCAGATCCAGCTTCGATAGTCATAGTGATCGTTCTGCGACAGATTATGGTATGGCATCGGTCAGATCAGCTCAGATCGAGCAGGTCAGGGACAAGAGCCACGTACGGGTTTGATTTAAAAATAATAAAATCCTGTAAACGGAATAGACGGTTTGCTAAAGCTCTCGGGGACGAGGCAAAACTTACCTCTTGGATGTGTTGGTTGTCGTTGATAGCAGAAGAATGGGGGATGTGAATTCGATGTGCAATTTCAATATGGAATCCCTCAGCGATCGAGCCAGGTTTGTCATCTGAACGTGACAAGTGTATTGCTGACCACAAAATCACGCACATTGCTGTTTAAGCATGTAACTAATTTCAAGTCAGCGAATTCTAGGTCCATACTCATGCACATGAGTATTATGACGCATCGCGTGAACCTGGCGTCGAGCCTTTGTCTACAGTCGAATTTGTGGCATTACCGGAAAAAGCCAAAATCAGCATAAAATTCCCTGCTATCCAACCCGCGAGCCAAAATCTACAAACACTACCTTCTTAATCAGCTCGACTTCTTGGCCAGGGTGACGAAAGAACTGTATTTATTTCTGTCAATCTAATTCGAGTCAAAAAAACTTCTTCCCAAACTACCACCGACAGTCTACATAACCCACAGTGTGGAACAGCCGCTCTTCGAGCGACGTCTCGGAAATTTAATCCAAGGGAAGCGAATACTTGATAACTACCGACACGTTTGTAGGGCGGCATCGTGTATGGGGAACCCTAAGTATTTGGACGATCTATGACACATATTTATCGAGGTGATTAAGATGCACCATTGTCCGGAGCCAATTGGACAAATTAATCGAACAAAGAGGTCAAGTGCCTCCCTGGGACTGGTCGTCCAGGTTGTTTACAGTTCTTGGAGTTGAGAAGGCAGAATAAAAGCTATCTTTATATGTGCCTATAAGTTTTAGCGTTAGAAGATTTATTTAATAAGACTCCGAAACCAGCGCCCAGTGTCACTAGTCTGTTAAGTTGGATGACTTGAATACGAATAATTCAATTCTGCACTACTTCATGCACACGAAAAGGCGCATCGGCACCGCATGTAGCACGAGTCCCCAGGCTCATCGCTATTTGCGTTGCTCGATTCCGAAACAACTCCGAGAAAAGAATGTGCAGCGCATACAATGCAGCCGGCCTCACGTCTGTTCGAGAAGTTACTTGGTGATATAAGGATATGCATCCGACGCCTATATTAGTTATCTCCATATTTCTGGGGTTGAAAGTCTATCAAACTGTTACTGTATATCCAGGGCTCACATGAGTCAGCCCAGACCCTTGATAGTTTCCGAATACCTAAGGTTTGTCAAACTTCGATGAAATAACCTGGTTTCAGAATCACCATGTGGAGTGACGCCGAAGAACACCGCAAGTACTTGGCCCAAGCACATGCAGAAATTTTGTTAAGCCATTCCAGCTGTTGAAGGCCTTGTGGACGATAAATTTTCTGGCATCCCCCAGCTGTCTTCAGGCGGACTTGGTGTTCTGCGGTCCGTCTGAATCGCTCTTTGATGAGTCCGACTTACGGCAGGTTTGCCCGGGGGGTTCTGAAAATTTAACCCATGGCAGCGAGCAGTGTTGACGCTATCAAGCACTGACAAGAACGTCTTGGAAGATTAGTGGGAAGCTGGGCCATGATGCATGAGGAGGCGAGTCGGTCGAAGCATCTTCTCACGTTGTACAGCACATCCTAAGCGAGAGCAACATCCCTTATACCGTGTACGCCTGAAATAAAACCCAAATAAATATTAACCACCCTCTATAGTTCGGTATATTGCAATCTTACATCGCTTGATATATAGTTCTTGATTTATTTATCCGTCCAGCAGATTCACATGTCTATCGCGCGCGGTAAACCGATATCAATCATCCTAGAGGCCTTCACCACGAAATAATCCAAAAAACGTTTAAGTGGATGCCGCAGCCGGCGCGCGTGCTTCTAGGATGGCATCCCTAAGCCTCTCGATCGCTTTCTCGACTTCTGCCTCCCCTGTCTGACTGAATGACGCCCGGACATATGGGGTTCGTCTCCCATTCGGCAGGAAGACAGTGCCAGGCAGGGCAAGGACCCCCTTATCGAACGCTTTGGTCTCAATTACAGCCTTCGAATCGCCGCCACTTGCATCTGAGGTATCATCAATGAGCAATTTGAACCTGTCACATGCGGTTAGGGTAAGTATAGAACGTGCATCGAATATCAAGAGAGAAATATACGGTACCAGAAAAACATCCCAGCTTCTGGTGTGTCCCATTCAGCCAGGCCAGTCAAGTATTTCTTCATTGCGGTCTCAAAAATGTCCCGCTTCACTGCGTAGAAGCTTGCGACATTTTCTGTGTGAATCCTGAACCCCTCATGCCCCACGAATCCAGCAATTTATACACGATCGCCTGTGTGAGAGAAGAAGTCTGTAAATTCGATGTCGCAGTCTATTGATATCAATGTTCGGTTTTCGAAACGCAACAAGACAGGTCAGATCGTTGGGTGAGCAGCCATGAGAAAGAAGGGGTCAAATTGGACATACATGCTGATCTATGGCGTTGAGGAGTGTTTCAGGGCCTGAGGCAAAGCCGATGCGTATGCCGGCAGATAGAATCTTCGAGAGACTATCAAATCGGAGGACGCGGCCCACCTCTGGTTCCTCCAGTTCTAAAGCGAAATAGGACGGGTAACGCGGCGCTTTGCCGTAGTACAAGTAGAAGTATGGGTCGTCTATTCAACATGCGGATAAAATGAGAAACTGTAGTCATGACATTAGGACATAACTCACCCTCCAAGATCAAGAAATTGTGTTCTCTGGCTAGTTGGAGGACCTCTTTTCGTCTCTCTAGAGTAGCTGTCATTCCAGTTGGGTTACATCCGTACTAAAATAATTGAACAGGAGGTTTTAGACTAGAATACCTGTCAAAATGATAACGACACGTACGGGCACAGTGTACAGAACTTTGGGCTTAGGCTTCCCCGCAGGCCATTGTTCTAAAATTGTACGGAGAGAAGATGATCGTATTCCTCGAGAGTCCGTTTCCACTTCTACGCGACATAAAAACGGGATTAATAAGATAAGCAAAAAAGAGGGAGCCAAACTGAAGTACCGATTTGGTTGCAATGCAAGCTGTGGAACATCGGGATAACACCGCTGCAAATAGAGAATCAGGTGTCTACCTAGGAGATAATATATTGCTATGATGCTTCTTACGCATATACGGGTGATTCGACGAGTACCGAGTCTCCTGGATTTACCAAACAGGCGACCGCCTGATAGCATAGATAGCGACGTGTCAATACTAGGTTTGAAACGAAAACGGAGATGGAAGATTCACTTTAAAGATCAAATCCTGGGACCCCGAACCGATAGATATTCTCCAGCCCTCGTCCTTTTTCCTTCCATGGTTAAGTTCCTGCAAGCGGAATATCCAGTCGAGCAACTGCTTCAGGCCAGCTGTGTCGCCGTACTGCAAGCCTTGGGCGAGGTCTGCTCCATCCACCGTGAGTGTCGTTTCTTCGTCGGGTTTGCTGGGTGATCGTGCCTTGAAACTCAAGGATGTAAATGGGAACGTTGATGCATTCGGCTTTCCAGCCAGTAACGAGATGACGCCCGGCGTTTTCTCGAGTGGGAATAAGCTGCGAACTGATATCTATTAGATCTGTCCGGCGAAACAAAATATTACTATTTGGCTGGACCCACTTGCACTGGGTTTGCGCTCTTTCGCAACATCAGAAAGGAAATCTGTGTAGAATTCGTTCGGCAAGCGCCCCACCTGTGATCGTATTAGAGCTCGAAAACATCCCTACGAATCAGCATCTTCACTGACCGCTGAGGCCTTGGACGAGGTACCATTTGGTTCGAGATTCTATTGACGGTGATGATTGAAAGTTGATGGAAAGCCAAATGAACGGAGAAGATTTGGTTTGCTCACGTTTGTCATTGTTCACAAAGATCTGGAACGACTTTCGTCTGATAGGAATACAGTCAATACTTATATCAGGAGCCACCCTTTGCCTGAGGACCTTTTAGGAATCGAAATGTGGGGAAATGACTCACTTGAAGGCCTGAGAGGATGAGTGAGCAATAATTTCAGAGCCGGCAACTAAAGATCACTGGATGATCGATTATCCACTTTCATCCCGAATGTCCGAATTCACAAGCCGGGTCAGACCTGAAGTAATTTTGCGGCAGACTCGGGAATTCTTGTCAAGTCTTTGGACATTGGATGCATGTCAAATGTTTCCTTGTTTGTTCCCTCTGGAGGTTGACTTATCCGCTAAAGTCCAAATTTACGTCAGTAGAAGGACCCGAAACAAGACGACAATGAGTACTCGAAACTACTCGAAATTCTGATACACGATGTAATCTTTCTTCTTCGTAATGCACCAGACGTAGTAGGCGGCCCGCGGGTTTCTCCCCATCAAACAATTGCCATCAGAGAAACTTCCCACCCAGTGGGCAGCCTAATACGGAATGGGGACGAAACTTGGACGAAACTACAATAATGCAAGCAAGTGTGAGTCAAACTGAAAGCAGATCTTCGGGGTACTTAAGTACACACCTTCGGTGGCTTTCCAATGGGGCTGACCGTTTGCCAAGGTTCAAGTGCGCTTGAGGGACGGATGTTGCACTCTAAGTATCAAAATCCTGACGCCTGAGTCGCATAAATGAACATTCAACCGAAGAGCTACAACAATATTAATGACAGCAAGCTCAAGTTTAAAGTACTGTTCATTAATAAAACACGTCAACGAATGCTGATTAATGTACGGTGCCGAATCCCGATGCAGGATTGCACAGCGGCCGACTAAGGAATATCGACCTTGGAAACGCTCATATACTCGAGTATTGTTATCCTTCCTAACTTGTACCATACTTGGTGCGCTCCCTTAAAGTTAATATTTAGCGACTCCAGGCTACGTCAATCAGAGGAAAAAGAGGCCAAAAATTATCAGAGCTCTCTAGGCTCTTCAAAGGCCTGCACCCACGCATAAGAACCAGAAACTACGAAAGTAGGTCATTTCTGGGCCTTCGCCTCCACCTCCTTTCCACAATTGGGCCCAACCTCTTGAGTGCTCGAATACTTGATAAAAAAAGACGACATAATCCCCTTTAGCCGCACACCCAAGTTATTCGTACCCACAAATTTTTTGTCACAAATATTGGACTACATACGAGTATCAAATATTTCCCTCACTCCCTGACTTCTCACAGAAATACTATAGTTATCTTATCACTTACTTCACAGGGGTGTACCGTGTCTGCATATTGGGGTGATAAAAATAGATGTCCAAGTTCTATTTTTATCCCACTACTGGTCCTTATGAAATAATTACAAAATAATTCATACTTAAAGCACCGAAATGAGGAGACCACATACCCATAATTAGCCGCACAGATAGTTGCGCCACATCTTTCATGACAAAATGCTGCCCGGAGGCTGGATCCAATATCCGTGCATAGTTATTAAAAGTATTATCAATGAAGATTAAGAAAAATGTTGCTTGGAGCGACATGTCATATCGGACACTCGTGCATCGACTGTAAGCATCAGTAATTACAGTTCTTGCGTTTGACACCGTTAATGAGGTTTCACTCCCAAGGCCCAAGAATAACATGAGGCTTTCGGAACTCTCGGACCTTGCTCGGCCTCGTGTCAATGTGTTTTGAGATATGGATGCCACAGATTGCGAACGAAAATGTCAAAAAAGAGGTGGAATACCATGTCATGTTCTTTGAGTCATATATCGGGACAAGAAGACAAAGCAGAGCTGTGGAAAAGACAAGCCTGAACGCAAGTCAGATCAGGTTTTTAAGACCTTGGGTGGTTTTTATGCGCGGACGCCAATTAGAACCAAATAAGAACAAAGACATCGTCAGCCGTTAATTCCGTTGCGCAATCATTCGCCAGTCCTGGACTATCCTGTGGTGACCAACCTCGATTTTTTCATGCGTTCCAGAGTCCAGACACAGGCGCCACCTTCGACCAGTCATAGGATACTAGCCCAGACCTTCAACGGGCCGGCTGCGGGCCGCACGATTTTCAACTTAAATGATTTGTTCGAAAATGAGGGCAAAAATCTGACATTTCCCCTCTCCGTCCTCAAGTTTACATCGGTAAGAACTTTTTCAGTGACAAATTGCAACTAAAACGTATCCGTTGTAAGGTCTCTGAGCTTTGAGGGGATTGTCCGACTCATGAGAAATCTACTCTGGTCACATGGACCGGCCCTACTACCACTGAAACGGCATATATGCGGCTCGTCCTGGAAGAATCAGTTATTCATCTCCAACTACTGCCTCGTTATCTGCAGTCATGATTTCTGAACAAGCCATTCCTGTTTACAAGACTTTAGCCGATGTCTTTGGCAGCTTGGAGGCATCGTTGCCGCACGCAAAGAGATGGAATGATCTTGCCGAACACTTTGAGGAGAGGTTCGGTAGAAAGCCTGCCTATATTGCAAGAGCTCCAGGGCGTGTCAAGTACGTTTCTGCTTATTTCTTATAGGATATATGTACTGATGGCACGTAAAATCACAGCTTGATTGGTGCGCATTAACTTATGTAGAATCAATCTATGATCTCATCATCCACGCTAGGTGAACATATTGACTATGCTTTATTTGGGGTTCTGCCCGCTGCAATCGAAAGGGATATCCTTATCGCGTGTGGCCCGCGTCCTATGCCTGCCTTGTCGCATAGCGTGGAAATACAGGACGCCCCTGGCAGTGTTGTGGCGGAGAACTTACTACCAAAATATACTCGACAAGTTTTTGCTCCGGCCGTAAAGGAGCCGCAGGAAGTTGGTGAACAACACGCTCATGTTGAAAGCTGGCATCTTGACATTAACACGAAAGAGCTGCGGTGGGAGAGCTACGTCAAGGCAGGATACTATGTGGGTCCAGGAATAGCGTTGGAGAAATCGAAGCTCATAATTGTTGTAGGGCGTCCTTAATCACCACTTTTCTGGTGGAGAAGGCCTACCTGTTCCCGTAAATCTTTTGGTTACTGGTTCTGTCCCAGCTGGCTCTGGTTTGTCATCAAGTGCTGCAATGGTTGTCGCCAGTACTCTCGCATTTCTAGCCGTCAATGGAAAGGTGATTGCAACACATTACTTAGGAGATAACCTAGGATAACCTACCTTGATATACCCATCAAATTATAGCTAGAAGATTATGCTGACCACGCCGTCCTCAACAAAGGAGGGTTAGTGCAATTAGCCATGAAGAACGAGAAACGAGTTGGTACGCGATTTTTATTCGTGATGCATTCAAAGAATGTCCTCTCATATTATTCTAGGTGTCAACAGCGGAGGGTGAGGAGAATTTTACAGATCATCCTCGACCTCTTATCGATATACTGTAACTTCAAAGGATGGACCAAGCAGCCTCGGTCATGTCCGATCCATCGTCGGCACTATACATCACCTTCTATCCTTCTTTGACAGCGTTGGCCGTACCTCTTCCCGCTCGCGTGGTCTTTGTGTGCGCGAACTCTCTCGTAGTCGCTGACAAAGCCCTGAGCGCGAAAAAGGGATATAATCTTCGCGTGGTGGAGACCTTGGTCGGAGCCCGTATCTTAGCAAAATCCTTGGGACTCCAAATCGATTCCAAGGATAGGATCACTTACAGGGAAGTTGCGGGTCAAATGGCAGGCGAGAAATATGGAGAAGACATGGGGCCTGATGCATTGGAAAAGGTTATCGCGACATTAGAGCAAAAGCTGGACGCGTTAAAGCCGAAGAGCCGAGTAGATAGCCAACTCGGAGTGACGATGGATGAGATGGTAGAGATGACTGGTCTGTCAAATGATACATTCCACGAAGTATACCTTTCGTGGGTCGATAGTGAGTCGGAACTTTTACCGTCAACTTTCGTTATTCCCTACTTAGATGACACCTCCCCTTTTCTAGTCGAAGCCACGTATTTCCAATTATACAAGCGTGCAAAACACGTTTTTACCGAGGCACGGCGTGTCCTCCAGTTCAGGCGTACCTGTCTGGAGGCGTCTGAAGCCTCTGACAGAAACGACACGTTCTTTAATAGACTGGGCGATCTTATGAACGATTCTCATTCTAGTTGTGCTAACTTCTTTGAATGTTCATGCCCTGAGTTGGACGAACTCACGCGCCTGGCCAGAAAGGCTGGTGCTTATGGCAGTAGGCTTACCGGTAGGCTATTTCTGTTATCGGCGCCCTCATGTGAATGACGGAAAGTTTTGTCGCGGAATCTAGGTGCAGGATGGGGCGGCTGCACCGTATCTCTGGTAGCCGAGGACGAAGTCGATAATTTTATCCGAAAAGTCAAAGAGACCTACCCTGCGTACAAGAATTTGGAAGGCGATGCCTTGAGCGAGGTCATATTCGCGACAAAGCCCGGCAGCGGTGCCTGTGGTGAGTCCGAATTTTCCATCGAATATTTCCGAAATATCATAATCGACGATTGTATATTTTAGTCTTCAAACTCGAGTTGTAAATATCATTTTCTCCTCCAAAGGGCGGCGCCGGGAAAGGGTCGCAACCCATAGACTATTCGCATCCATAGACCTATTGGGGTGATAGTAGCGTGATGCTCACTTGTCCCTCATTTGGCGTATGCCAATCCCACTTGTCAGCCTATTGCCTAGGAGTGCTCAATCTCCGGGCAAGCGCGCTTCCTTGGTTCGAAGTTCAAACTTTACTGCTGTGGAGCTCCAACAGCCTCAGGTGCATCTCCCGCGAAACTTCTAATTTTATTGTTTCCATCAAACATCTTCATCCCCTTCTTGCTCATCCATCAGTGAGCACGAATCGTCATACATACCACATTCGCAGAAAGAAGGTCGAAGATCGACCTGTATAGGATAGCAATTCTCATGCTCGTTCTTTCAACTCTTCTCCCAACGGCTTTTGTCCATACGGAAGCAGTTTTTGGCGGACGGAAATATTTTTTAGATGTTCTATCGGACATAGTCAGCTCTAGCCCCAAGTATTATTTGGACGTCGGCAATCTCCAGGGTGGCAGGGGGTTGCTATGCAAGTAAACGGCGATAACTCTTGAACCCTGCAATTAGTATAAGGAAACAAGCGCCCAGGACAAAGGGAATGAGACCTTCATTCTTCATCAAATGTTCAGTGAATGCTTTCTGATTAGGTTGCGTAATGGAACGCTCTTGGAAAGGAGCATGTGGCCTTGGCGGCAAATTGGCCAATGGATTCATGTCTGAACGGCTCCCACCAGGCTCTGACAGTCGTTTAGGAAAGCAAATAAATACATGGCACCCACGACCATATTTATTAACGGTGGGGCGAACACGAAGTATACCGCAGGCGTAAGCCCACACCACCCTCGTTCAAAAGCGGGACGATTCACTGGCTGACGTATGGCGAAAATCCCGGACAAAGCAATTTAGTTGCAATTGCTGAGCAGATGTGTAACAAACAGCAAGAAGGGAAACAGGTTCAGAGTTATACTCGTATGTTGTATGCAACAAAATGGAGGATGGAAAGGAATCATGCTATGCACAAAGTAGAAACAAATATACAGAAACCAGGAAAACAGAACACGACCGAACTATGCACATACATGAAATGCGAGGATGAGACCGAAACAAGAAAAGACACGAGGATGAGGAAGTGATGGGTACAACAACAAGGTAACAATGCGCGAATAGTAGTAGTACAGAAACGTTGCTAGAAACAAAAGCAAAGAAGAGTGATGTAATATATGCTTTGAGGAATTTGGCTGCGAACGGCGGAGATTATTTTGCACGTCGAAGATTTTCTACGCTTTCGTGTGTGCGCATTGATTGGTTGGAGTTAGGCGAAGTGACAGTAATCACGTTGGCGAGGGTTTGAGTTTTCGACCTCAATGAAGGTATTTCTCATTGAGAGCATGCACTTCCTTCGCAAGGTATGGCCACGTTAACGTCCTCGCAAGCTCCTTCTTCAGCTTGCGGTCGTTTCCATTTGCGCGTTCTTTCGCTAGTTTGATCTCCCATCCACAGAGGTTATACAGGAGCCGCATATTCGGCTGAATGAGTACTGACAATCTCCGTGAGCGAACAATGAGATATGCGTCCACTAGGGGCAACGAAAGGTGCTTCATGACATAGGCAATCTACATACCAGGGTCATTATCATCCAAAGACATGGAATCAGAAAAGACTTACGGTGACAGTGGCGCTCCTAGACACCCCAACGCGACAATGGACGAGTACCTGCCCACCCTCCTGCCGTGCCTTGTCGATCCAGTCGCATATGGGCTCCAGCTGAGGCTCAAGGGTATCAATTCCGTCATCGCATACGCCCTTGATGTCCAGCACCTTGATGCGACCCTCACGTTCCTCGATCCACAGTGACCCATGCCCGCCGGGACCTTTACCCTGCACAAATTGTGCGCCAGGGCCAGGGCGATGGCATGCCGCGGCAGTTACGATCCCGTTCATGGTCATGTGGTGTGGAGGAGGTACGAGGGCACATTCACCCACTGACACGACGTGGGTTATGCCGAGCGCGTGCAACATGTAGACATTCGATGCATGATTTCTAGATACGCGACGTGAGATAAAAACACGGAAATTAAGACGGAACATACGCACAGATTTCCAAGATACAGAAATGGAAGCACTCTGCTTGGGAAACTTCCATCGAAACGTGGGTCATTGAACCATGACTGATGATCCCCGCCAAAGAGACTCGGCAACCATGGGCTGGTGCTAGCCCTCGGACGGCCTTTTACGATGCCCGCTTGCTGCGTTTGTTGTGGGATATATCCTTTTTCAGAGTGTTGGATCATAGTAGAGGAAGAGTAAGTTGGGGGATGCGGGGTACTCTGCGCCGGTAAGCTACCGAACTTCAATTGCGTCTGTGCATGATACGACGTGGGTGGTATGACCGAGTTCTGAGATGAGACTACGGTAGGAGGTATCGAGACCTGGTGCTGTGGCTGTTGATTTTGTTGCTGCTGATAATGCGACGCCCCCATAACCTGCGGAGGATGCGCAAACGAAACAGACTTGGCGGCTGGCCGTCCCATGAAGGACGACGAGCCATGGCTGACAGGAGGCAGAGGCCTGGAAGGCGTCGCAGAACCCGATGCAGGACTGCCAGAACTTGTCCAATATGCGGCACGAGTCGGCACAGGCGCAGGCGCCGTCCTCTTCCCATTCGCATTGATCGCACTACCCAAGGACGAATGATACGCCCCAGCTGCCATCCTCTCTCGTTCCCTCTCCCTCTCGCGCTCCTTCTCCTTCTCTCGATCTCTCTCTTCGCGTAACCGCCCTTCTACCCTCCTGAGGATGCCCAAGTCGCCCTGATACACGAAGAAGCTTCGCCTCTTCTCAACCTGCAGCTCGAGGTAGGCTTCAGGGAGCATAAGACCCTTGATGGCCATCAACAGGCAGAGAGCAGGCACCGAGGACTCGGTGTAACCGTCGGAAGAGTACAGCAAGATTTTGAGCGGCCTCGTGCGAGCTTGCACAGGGGTAGGTGCATGTGCAACATGCTGCTGAGACGACGGAGAAGTCATTGCCCGCGAACGGGACGGATGAGCAGGAAGCGGGCCTGGAGGCGGCGGTGTGGGCGCTTTGTTGGTGTTGTTGGCATGCGAATTACCACCCACCCCAGGGAAAGACGGGAAAGAGGGCATCAACGACGTCACGGACGACCAGCGCCTCGAGCCTCCACTCGTATTATTCTGTCCTCCAGTAGCAGTCGTAGTCGCAGCAGCAGCAGCACCTGCCGCATTCTTCTTCGGATCCACGTTCCCAATCATCCTCAGATTCTTCAGCTCAGGCGGCGTTGCAGGCCGTGTCGGTGTTTCAGGTACCGTCGGAGGCGGCTTCACTACAGGCGGCGGCGACACAGGCCTCACCCACTTCTCTAAAAACTTCACAACAGGCATCAGCGCCACCATGGTCGCCTGCGAATTCGACGGCGAGCTCGGGAACGGCAAGTGAATAACAGCATTAGCGTGCGGCGGGGGCCGGGGCGGTGCAGGCGGAGGCGGACCAGGCGCAACGCTCCGCCTCATCCTCTCCTTTCGCTCTCGAGCCTGCGCCTCTTCCGCCGATTCGTCCGACCCAGACTCGAGCGCACTAGAAGCCCGCGTGCGTGTCTCCTCGCGCGCAACCCACGCCCTCTCCCACCTCTCGCGCCACATCACATCCAACGTCGCCAGATGCTCCTCCGCGGCCCGGAGATGCGCCGTCGACGGGAACGGCGCGAGGTCATGGCACTCGACACAAATATCGTATCCAAACCCAAGAGCAGGGTCGTTCGTCGCGACGTAGTTGAACGGGTCGTCCTCGTGCGGCTGCTGCAGCTGAGCGGCTTCCTCGCCACCTCCTCCTTCGCCCTCGACCGTGTCGTTGAAGTCGGCCTCGTACTCTGCCAAGAGCCCGTCCACACCCTTGAGATGCCGCGTCAAAGTATTCCAATCCCACCGCGCCGCATCATCCGCATCCCTCGCCACACTCGATGCATGGCGGAACTGTGTCGGCACGTCTGGCGCAAGCGGCACATCCCCCGAATTACCGAGGTAGACCTGCCCAACGCGCGGGTCCCATGAAGGTGTCGAATCGCTCTGTGCATCGACATGTCTTCCAGGCTTCGCTGGCGTGGAAGGACGAGTAGTAGTAGTCTGATCGAGACCAGGAGGCACAGTCGGCGGCGCAGGATACAAGCTGATAATCTCCGAAGCCTTGGTCAAATCGCGCATCTCCTCCCTCTCTCGCAGCGCAAAGTCGACCGTATTCTGGATGAGGCAGAGGTCGTCGTCAGGCTCTTCCTCCTGCTTCTCTGCATCGCAATCGCAGTCGCAATCGCTCTCAGGGTCCACATCCATCGCAGCGCCCTCCTCAGCCAAATCCATATCAACGACCATATCCATACACGCATCCCTCTCACTAGCCTTCTTCCCCTTCTCCTTCTCTCGTCTCGCCTTCCGCTCCTCCGCCTCTAGCCGCCTCAGTTCCATCACATGCCCGTCCGGGCCATCCGTATGTGCGCCGATATCCAACAAAGCACCGCTTCTTTCTTTGCCATTCGCCGAGTTCGCGTTGCCCTTCGCGGGCTTGGTAGAAGGCCCAGCGGCAGGCTGCAAACCACCCGGCACGCCCGCACCACAAATCCGCATCATCAAATGCGGCACGGCCTGCCTCAGCTCGTCCTCCGACGCATCGAGCACGAAAACGTTGTATTGCACGAACCCACCAGCGGCCTCGTCCGCATTGGTGGTCGCTGCTGTTGTGGTCGAATCCGGCCCCGAATCAGTGACGGCATCGTCAAACATCCCGGCGGCGCGCATCCGCTCCGCCCGTTTGGCCTGGATGGCGGTCCTAAACCGACGTGCGAGGGCAATGGCCGCTGGCGTGGCACCATACGGCGAGTACACGACGATGTCGGAGAGGGTGGCGTAGATCGGCTGCAAGGCAGAGGAAGAAAGACAGAGTTAGCAAATGTATGGTAGAAGAAAGGAGATGCAGAGGCAATGAAAAACAGAACGAGAAAATTTAATGAATCTCACTCTAGAACGAAGACAAAATGAAAGAAAGAAAGAGGGCGAAAAAAATCAAACTCTGCGAGGCAAGAGAGAAGTCAAGCATACAAAACACAGAACCAAGTAGATATATAAAAAAAGGGATCAAATAACACAATGCACATGGTCGCAGACATCCGCCACCAGCCCTCCAGGTCATGCCCTTCGTCTGCATGCATCCACATACCGCTATACCGCGCGGGTACCCACTAAACGATCCTATCTCTTAAAAGAACGACGAGAGCCCTCGAGAACGGATGGGTGGGAGGCCAGCGTAATAACTGTATATGGAGGCAAGTAGAGGTAGAGGTAGAACGTATGCAAAACACAGAGGGGTTCTCGCTCCGAGCAAGAAAAAGAAAAAGAGAGAACGGCGATCGCGATGAAGGAGAGAATGCACTCAAAAAAGGAGATGGGGCAGTCAAGGTTCATGCATGTATGCGTGCACTGAAAGAGACCATGGAACCGCCTCAACGTCATGAAAGATTGAATGAGAGAGAGCCTCAAACGCAAACATGATGTAATAGCATGCAAGTGCGAAAAGAAAAGAGACAGAAAATAAAACGCAGAAGAAACACAGACAACCAGACATAAGTGTACCAAGGCGTTCTCAACATATGCCTTTCTTTATGCAACAGAGCACGGATGCAACAAAAAAACCCCCCAGAACACCAGAAACCGAACCGCAGCGCTCGCTCAAAACTCCATAACACACTTCACAAAAACGAAAGAAAGAAATAAAGATGGAATGGCCTCAACGTCATAAAAGATTGAATGAGAGCCTCAAACGCAAACATGATCATCGTAATGGCATGCAAGTGCGAAGCGAAGCGAGAAAAGAGAAGAGAAAGAAAAATAAAACATGAAAGAAACGCAGACGCAGAAACACAGGCAACACAAGTGTGCGAAGGCCTTCTCAACATATGCCTTTCTTTATGCAACGAGCACACGAATGAAGGGGGGAAAAGAGAGCGAGAGAGAGAACACCAGAACCCGAACGGACGCGAACCGCAACGCTCGCTCAAAACTCCATGACACACTTCCAAGAACCGAAAGAAAGAAATAAAATGAATTGAATTGCCGCAACCAACGAACAAAAAAAACAGAGCCCAAAAGTCAAAAATGAAAATGAAAAAGCGGCACAAGCCCCAAACCCAAACCCAAACTCAAACCAAGAAACGAAAGAAATAAATTTTAAAATTAAATTGCCGCAACCAACGAGCCCGCAAGCCCCGAAAAAAAAGTGCAGCGCGCGCCAACGAAAAAACCCAAACCCAAACCCAAACCCAAAAAACCAACGAAAAGAACACGAAAAATAAAATAAAAAGAAAAAAAGACACTCACGACCTGAATCCCAAAATTCCTCAACGAAATGCCCTCCGGCACACGCGCAGGCACGAACTCCCAGCCCTCCTCCTCATTCTCATCCCGCCCCTGCCCCTGCCCCTGCCCCGTACCCACAAATTTACCCTCAAGTTTACCCCCCACCGCGGGCTTACCCTCATGTCCATAGCCTCGACCTCCGCCTCCGCCTCCATTAACCTTTACTGAATTTGAGGCCCCACCTCCACCCACAGCGGCGCCCTTCGCATTCGACGCACCCCCACCCCCACTCCCACCCCTCTCCCGCTCCCGCCGGCGCCTCAACAGCTCCTTCGGGCGGAACGTCGACGTGAGGAGGGGCGGCGCCGCGGGGTCTGTCGGGCGTTTCAGACTTGGCGTCGCTTGGGTGTGGGCGTGGGTGTGGGTGTGGGTTGATCGTTGAGATCGTTGAGATGGTGGAGATCGTTGGGACGAGGCAGGGTCGTCGGTGTTGACAGATGGGGATGTGGCGCCGCCCACACCCACGCCCAACCCAGATGAAAGTGGCGGCGGCGGCGGCGGCGGCGGAGATACATTGACATCCGCATTCGCATCAGACGTAATTGCCGAATGGGAATGGGGCGGCGGCATCTCCTCCAAAGAGGAGGAGGCAGAAGAAGAAGTCGTTGAAGTCGAAGTCGAAGTCGTTGAAGAAGGCGAAGGCTCAAGCGCCCCATCCACACCACCATTAGCAATAGCAGTTGCCGTCGTGATACCGGGCAGGGGTATAGGCGCCCCCACGCCAGCAGGCGCAGGCCGATGCGCGACAGGATGCATATGCGGGCCCTCGTAATGCCCCTCCTCCTTCTTCTCCTTGACGATGCTCCCAGTGACGAGCCCCAAGTCCTCCGGGATCGTGATGCCCAAGCCCATAGCGTCCGCATCGTCTGCGCCGCCAGGGACGACGCGCACGTCGTCGACCTGCATCTGGAGGGGCGTCTGCAGGAGGGGCGAGGGCGGCGAGGGCGGCGCGTCGGCTTCGTCGTCGGCGTCGGCGTCGAGGTCGTGTGTCGAGCATGTAGATGCGGGCGAGCTCAGGTTGGAGTTGGAGTTGGATGTTGTGGAAGAAGCAGACGCAGAGGTAGAGGAGCACGTGGTGGACGACGCAGCAGCAGCAGCAGCAGCGTCGCTCTCTCTTTGCCGCTCTCTCTGGTCCTGCTCAATCATCATCAACATGTCCTGTTCTTCCTCGTCCAAATCGTCCTGGAACGACGAGTCCGACATGTCGTCGGAATCCTCAGACGAGGAAGGCATGGAGGCATCCGCACCCTGCTGCTGGGTCACACCTTGCGGCTTCCTGCGCAAAACCCTCAAGGAGACATGGTCCCCAGAGTTTTCGAGGTCGTCCTCGCACACGACCCAGACGAGGCCGCGGTAGGGCGGGACGCGGGGGGTGATCCTGTGCGCGGCGCCGTCTTTGGTCGAGCTGTTTTGGCGGCGGTGGTGTGGACCCGCGGCGGAGCCTGAGGTGAAGGCGGAGGAGGCGAAGAAGGTGTTCTGGGCGTGGTTGTCGCCTTCTAGGCCGTGGAGAAAGGGGAAGAGGACGTTGTCGGGGGATGGGCGAGGGTATGGTGGAGGTGGAGGTGGGCGAAGTGGTCTGCGGAGAGTGCGCGGATGGGGGGTGTGGCGTTGTTGTTGTTGTTGCTGTGGAGGACGGGGAGAGTATTGAGGAGATTTGGTGGATATTGGAGACCATGCATGAGTGAAAGGGAGAGAACGCTTTCGACAACAACAACGGCGAAGAGCAATTCAACTCACGAATCTAGATCTTATCAAGACATTAGTCCCTCGTTGCAATGCCGACCCTTCGCCGAGCCATTCTCGTGACCTCTTCCCAGTCTCATGACCCACTTTACACGACCTCTCATCCAACTCTATTCCTCCACCTAACCCACCTTGTATCCACAATCTCGATGTCCGACCCGCCTCTCGACACCACACCGCCTCCGCCGACCGTCCTCCCATCCCCACAAACGCCTCCGAGAATGCACCCACGCTTTTGAGCTTCTTCTCTTCGTCGTCCGCCAAGCGGCGATCAACCTCCGATGAATGGATTCTTCATGAATGAATGTATGCGGGTCCACCGCTTGCGTCTCTTTCCAGCCTCCTGTTCTATTCTAAGCACCCATCCTTCGTCTTCCTTTTCTCAGGTCGCTATGAACTGATGCTGATATCCTGTCAACTCGTCCTATTTTATTTTTGCAAACTAACTGTGGGATGATGCTCATGTCTTCTCTTGTCTTCTTGCCTATGTCGTCCACGGCTTTACCCATTGACTGGCCTGCGACATCTCTTTCATTACCTTGCTCAATTCTTACCCTATCTCACGCTGCGCAGATCCTTCTTCCTACATGGTCTCGAGTCTGGACTGCGAAATCAAGGTACAACATGTAGGCCCAGCCCTACTAGTACTCCCACCCACCCACTCCTCTCGCACATCTATTTGTTGCGCCCGACGACGATATCGATCAGAGCTCATAATATCCACTTGCTCAACCCCAAAATCCTCGTGCCCGGTCCCCGCCCGCAGTTGACAAAGAGTCAAGCTCTCTTTGTCTGACCTCCCAGCGATCGACCTCCTTTGCAGCGCACGCGACCTTGTCCAAGGCACATCCGAGCCTTTACTCAGCACATAGGCATGTCAGCGAGCTACCCGAGCCCGATATCTCGTCGCGAAGCCATGTCCAGTACATACCACGCCCAAAAGGCACCCACAAATGCCTCCGTTGTTTAAAAAGAGTATTCTCTATTGGTGATCGCCATTTCTCATATTCCCAACGTCATGATCGAGCATGACATACCGATGGCGTGTTCGATTTCTATTCTATGCTATCATATGTAATACGATCGTACGCAACGCCAATGCATACTAAGTGCTAATGACAAATGACCATGATATATGTGTCTCGCGATCGTATGAATGTCTTCCGAATATACTGTACGGAGTATGTATTGAAACACCGAAGGCTATCTGGCAGCGCTCACTTGACCACGCGCAAATGAAAAGAGAGAATTCGAAGGTTGGAGCCTTGTTTTATATAAACCTTTAAAGGTTGATTGACCTGACAGTCGGATAGCCAGATACATACGCAGTGTAAATTTATTACAAACCGGTGGCCAGGTGGAATTTTTTAATTTGCGAGTATCGCACGAGTCTAAGTACTCCACTCCACCACACTACACTGAGCGGGCGAGATTCGCCGCTACAGGAAGATCTACATAACGCCTTCTCGAATTCGGGGAATTCTCACTCCAGGAGCGAATCGTTAAGCCACTCACTGCAGGCCTCATGACCACTCGGAAATACAGCAATACCTATTTGTCGGGACTCTCAGCGCACCCATGGCCGTGGCCATAGGTGCACTTTACAAATAACTCAAGGATGTCATCCATTCACAACCTATTTAGTATTTAGTATTTCACAGTGTGTCACTGTGTCGATCGTGTGTGTGCCTGTGCGTGCGCCACACTGGCCATTTAAAACGAAATTCAATTTAATTCCGATCGGCGGAACAGCTGCATGTGTGCGCGACGCTCACGCTCACGCTCCGTGTCAAGATGTCCTTGAAGTCAGTTGTCGAGCAGTATTTTAATTTGAGTTATTGGTGGTATGCTATATGCGTGCCATCATGGCTGTACACGAAAGGCACTTGAAGGAAACACGGAAATAGGAGAACCTATGTACAACTAGAAGGAACTATCACACTCACACACAGACACATTCTCGGGGCAGGGAGGGATTCAGGCTAAATTAGCTCTCGTATCAATATGATTCAGATTAGATGTCGATGACAGGTGTCCATCTCATGGCGCAGTTTATGCTATGGATTGCTGCTGCTACATATTATTACTATCTGTGAGCTGACTCTGAATCTCCGGGGGCATGGCAATAGGTGCACCTTACAAATAACTCGACATTCACACCTATTTAGCATTTCACACTGTGTCACTGTGGCGATCGTGTGTGCGTGGGCGTGCGTGGGCGCGCGTGCGCCACACTGGCCATTTTAAACGGATTTAATGCCGATCGGCAGAACACCACCAATAACTCAAATTCTGCACGGCAATCGACTTCAAGAGCATCTTGACACGGAGCGTGAGCGTCGCGCACATGCAGCTATGCAATTCAGATCAATTTGAACGTCAATGTCTATTCTGAATCTTATTGGACACAGTGTCAGGGATGAAACACGGAAATAGGAGAATCTATGTACAACTAGAAGGTTCGCACCATCACACAGACACATTCTCTGGTAGGAGGGACTTCGGCTCTCGTACCAATACGATTTGAATTATTAATACCTCTGGCAGTTCAACAATGTTAAGGTGCACGCATGGGCGGTGTCAATGGAATGATGATATACAGTAGTATATATATTTAAAAGTAGACCAGTCCGAGGATCTCTCGACTAGTATTTAAACGGTGTTCCAACACTTGACTTGACAAGTTGACTTGAGAGAGTGATGGGTAATAGGAAACCGGAACAGCGGTCCTCTTCATTTCTATATACTTAATCTGGATTGAAGGAGGGTGGGTGATTATTACAGCACGTTTCATAGCGCCCTCAGGCTCATGGACAGAAGCTAACAGAAGAGGATCACTTACATGTAAGTAGAACCCCTGCACTGTCGATAAGCCCACAACGCTAGTAGCAGATCGTTGCACACTATGTGGCTTATTAGATCGCCTCTTTCGAGCTCCAGCCTACATGGGAGGCGCCCAGATGTTAGGTCTCGTAAGCTCCTCTATCTTATACACCCTTTCTCATTATCCGAGTGCTTTCAAGCGAATTTCAAGTGGATTTCTAAGTTTCAGAGTCATTCTTTCCGTGTACTGCGTGACATTCATCAATTCAAATGCGGCTCTTACCGCGCATACTCGAGTAGGAATAGACCGCAAAAGGCATCCTCAAGCCTTGTCCTCGTTGATTCAACTGCTGATGCTTTACGTGACGATGCAGCTGACATTGGCTGACTTTTGAATTAAGAATCGTTACGAGACGCGTTTCAATAACCTATCGGAGAATGCGCCGCGGAGCCGCCTGTTGAACGTGGTGAAATCATGCTGCGGGACGGATTCCTGAGCCTAGATGGCTCGACATCAGAGAAGCGAGAGAATGTTATTGGAAATAGGGTTTCAGTTAGTTGAGTCAGCTGTGGGAGCCCGTGTCAATGTGGCGCACTTTTGACATTGAAAATACACATGGCTCAGGTCTTGGTACGGCTTGGGTCTTGGAAACGTGGTGAATAATAACCGGCTGACGGCGGGGTGTCGAGCGCCCACTGACCGCAGGCTTAACACCACCTCTCGCTCACGACCGGAAGGTCTGCATGATTTCCTGATGTTGAAGGAATCAGAGAATTTGATGAGTCCGCGAGAACCCCGGTATCTTCAAAAGAAGAAGATCGTAGGCCTATCACAACAAGAATTAAAAATATTTCAGACAGCAAGGAGGGAGCGTATACTTCAGAGCACCCGGAAGAGTAAAGAAAAGAAGGTAGTTTATTCATCCACAGTAACTACTCGTTCATCGCTGGTTTGCTTCAACATTTTTTCTGTGAATTTCTGTGGCACTTGGTGGGGGGGGGGAATTCGCTTTCGCCTCACCATCGGCAGTTTCGACAAAATGTCGGATCGCTTGGAATATTACG
Source organism: Flammula alnicola (assembly GCA_015499995.1). Taxonomy (NCBI): domain Eukaryota; kingdom Fungi; phylum Basidiomycota; class Agaricomycetes; order Agaricales; family Strophariaceae; genus Flammula; species Flammula alnicola. The sequence goes on along the minus strand of JADNRV010000204.1, from coordinate 17,384 downwards.
TGGGGCTGAGTGGGGCATGATAACCGAGTAGCCCGGAGTAATAACGGCACGCGACTCCGATGTGCCGCGCTCCACGCGACGCGACGAATCACGTGCTATAGTATTCGATGACATAACTGTTGAGGGCGCTGAACTAGGCTGAACTCGATATTTCCGGGGAAAAGCCCTTAGACTTGCCAGTGCTTCTTGACCCTACATGACCCTCTGACTCCGGTTCTACTCCCCAATTTCATCATAGCAGATGGGTCACGGCAAAGAATTCCTTTGTATAGTCGACCACCATGACAACGACTGATACTAGTACCCCCGCAAGTCACCCACTGCGAACTTGAACACTGGCAATTGGACTTTGGCGAGGCTTGATCAAGGCACTCTTAGAACACCGGCCACGGACTTGTATTTGCTATTACCACAGCGGTATGTCTAGCCTAATTGTTGCTCGTACTGAGGCTTATCGTCTCTACAGATATTTCAATGCTACCCGCCCCACTCAGCTACCAAGACGTCAGGGATTATTTGCGAGGAGCTACCGCTCCCCCTCCCGATGCGCACATCAATTCATCCTTGGAGTACCACCAAGACCGTCTGCAATACCTAACGTCCGTGATCGACTCCGCCGCAAACTCTGAGGCGGGAAAAGGGAGACTGCTTGCGCGTTGGGGGTTGCGGTCGAGGGCGAAGAAGAAAGCGTTATCAGTGGAAGAACTCCGGGAAAGCCAGGGAGACTCGAAGGCTGCTATCATGGCGCTCCATTCATTGCTCTCCCCTATCCAACGACTTCCGCCGGAAATATTGACAGAGGTATTTATACACTGTCTTCCTCGGGCCCAATTCGTCGAACCCAACGGAACCGATGCTCCGCTGCTCCTGATGCAAGTGTGCACCGGGTGGTGGAGAATCTGCGTGTCCAGTCCCCAGTTATGGTCGTCGCTCGACATCTTCCGCAAAAATCCTAAACCTGCGGAATGTGATGAAGACATCCTCATCAGCAATAGGGCACTGCTCCTAAACGTTTGGATTCCACGTTCTGGGGATCTTCCTCTTTCACTATCCATGGGCGACAACTTGTCGACCGCGGCCATTCGATTTGCGCTAGGCAATTGCGCCCCGCGTCTGCAACACTTAAAATTCATCGCCCTAACGAAGACTTGTGCATCTCTTCTCCCCGACAAGTCATATCCTCTCCTAGAAAGCTTCGAACTCTATACTCCGAAAGGTCTAACAGATGCCTTGATTAATGACCTTTCACGCGCGATGATGCGCGCCCCGATATTACGACAATTTATTTGGGAAAGCGACCTCCATCGATTTCGCCCTTCACATGTCGAGCTGCACTGGTCCAACCTCACTTATTTAAGACTGAACGCGACAATTACTCTCGAGCAATGCTTGACGATCCTATCGATGGCGACAAAGGCGACTCATCTCGATTTCCAAGATATCTTGGTTTTTCCAAGGGCCATACCTCATAATTTTCTCGAAATCGCATTGCCGGAACTTTCTTCCTTCGTCATTTGCTCTCGCTACGATGTGTCGGAGGTTTTCGACAGAATCACCCTGCCCAGGCTGAAGGAGCTCAACCTTACCCTTCGCTCGTGGCCACATTCGTCGATAATGGGTTTTTCTCGTCGGTCGCGTTTCCCACTTCAACACCTAAACATCTTCTTCCCACATGTCACGGAACCGGACATCATCGAATGTCTCGAAACGGTGCAAAACACGCTGACGGAGCTGACAATCCAAGGCGAAGGCCAGACGACAGTGACAGATATTCTCCTGGACCGACTCACATACACTAGCGCCCAAGATGTGTTTTGTCCAAAACTCGAGACAATGGCGCTCTATCGATGTATTGCCTGCTCGCCTGGTCGTTTCGCGAGAATGGCAGAGTCCCGTTTGAGATTTCCAGGGACCTTGGAGCCCTCTCGGCCTCGCGTAGAGCCCCTCAAAGTGATCCAGGTGTACAATTCGGAGGTCGAGTTGTCATGGTTGAAGCCGCTGCGTAGCCTGGGGTTGACTTTAATGGTATATTCCGAGGACGATTGTTCAATGATCGTCGATATTGGTCCGGAGGCTGCTGATGAAGCTTGATATTTGTGCATGCTTAGTATTATAGTAGCACTTGTTTAATGGGTCGGACTTTCTGTAATAGAACAAGGGCAAATGGACTTGCAGCTGAAATTGATTTTTGAAAATGTGCCTATAAAGTAGCAAACAATGCGTAAATGAAGGACGTCGTCACTCTCAACTGCCATCATCCACACAAATCCCTTCAGCCCCCAGCCCACCTACGCCTCTCAAGGAATCTTACGCAGACCATTCCTCACAAGCAACCGCCCGGGAGCCTAGCATTTCCCATTCAACATCGGCACCCTCTGCAGAAATTGCTAGCATGGTGGATCAGACTGAGTATTTGGATATGGAAACGATAAGACGCACTACTAGCCACATCTGGGATATGCTCCTGCCATTCGGGAAACATTTCGCCGCACAGTTTCACCATCTTCTCTAATAATGCATCATTGGGTTGAGCCCAGTGGAAGAGGGATGACCCGCACACGATCTCGTATAACTAGCCCAACATTTCAGTTTCGCATGTAATTGTAAAAGAGGGGAACTCACCGTGCATGCGAGAGACCAGATATCACTCTCAAACAATCGAGGATGAGTTCGAGTCCACCGAGGTTGTCACCAAATTGAACACGATTTCCAGCGCACATACTGCTGGGGCAGTGCAAGAAGGGCGTGGATCCTCGCTAGCGAGTGCGGCTATATTATCTGTATCAGAACGTACAGCACATGACGGCAGGACTTGCTGACCGTTACCGAGATTCATGATCTCCACACACAAGGGCGACTTTGTGAAGGAGGCATCTTTCCACTTGTGGTAATACCCAAGCTCGATGTATGGGGTACAGCGGCAATGATTCAGCTTGAGCCTGTGGTTGGCAAGGTAGAACGAGGTGGATTTCCGGGTGACCAAAGGAGTCGAGGATGTCATCTTCCGGGTGCTCGTCTAGGTTAGGTAGGCAGATCCCGATATTTCTAGTGTGCAAATCTGCGTAGAAATGACGAGAAATGGGAGAACTGTTTAAAGCCCAGAAAGTGATAACTTGCCTCCATGTACCACACCATGACTGTGCTGGAAACTGACGCCTTGCGCAATCTGGCGGCGCAGCTGCCGCAACTACTTTGGAGCCAGCCTCGGAGGTTTGGTGTCCCGCGAAGATCCGAGGACGTCGTGACGAGGACGACGTGTGTTCCATTCGGACCTTGCAGAGAAAACGAATCGAGAAGCTGTATTACGTAGTTTTGGTAGTTTTGGTGGGTGCAGGGCAGTCGAGCATGGACGGCAAGCTCGTGGCTAGGATCGGCATCTGCGACGCATATCTTGAGCGCAACGTACCGACTGTGAATAATGAGTTTCTGCTATATGCTAGGAATGCAAAGACTCACCCAGAAGAAGATTCATAACCAGCGTTGATGGTTCTGGCCAGCCATACAGTGGAGAATGAGCCATGCCCAAGCTTATTGAGGACTCGATATGTTGCCTTGTCTGACCAGAACGTGTTTCCAAGATGAACGGGGTGGAAGCCTCCCGGCGCGCAACGATTCATGTCTTCGACTCCATCGGTGGTTCCCCAATGGAAAGATAGCATCAGGGCTCGACTTGATATACACACCCGAGCAGTAGGTGCATTTCTCCAAGCTCTAAAGAGTTGTTCGGGATGACAGGCAATGAGCGACATTGTGGAAGAGATACAAGAAGTGTCAGTTTCAGTTTCTACCTAAATTCCAACTGTCACGACGAAAGCCGATTCAAAATTCAAGATAGGCGGGGCGGCCAGCATGGCAGCAAAAGTTACACGAGACGCTTGTGCGGAGGGGTGGCATTTTGAAGAGAGCAAAGGAGAAGTTGAGCAAACATGGGTCGGGCTCTTTCTCCTAATGGCGGACTGCTTCAACCAGAGACAACTAGAATGAAACATATTTAAATATTGCAACTGTTCTCAATCATTTTCCATAACACACCTGCATCATGGAGGGTGTTGCCCTTGTCATACTCCTTGCCTTTGCCCTACTGCTCCCCCATACCCTTCCATACCCCTTCAACTTGGTCGCGGTCATCCTTGAGCCGATCCTCTCGGTTCTCGTACCTCATCTCGTCATTGCATCGCAACCCGCTCAAGTCTCACTGACGGCATCAGCTGCTGCGACTAGCTCAATGACATCCACTCGAGCCTCACCGACAGTCCAACCCGCCTCACATGGAAACACACCGGAGCCCTATTCATGTCAGTTAATCATTTGGTCCTCACTCCTATCCTTCCTGTGGGCTCCATTCCTATTTGGCATCATTGCAAGTGAGTAAATATTGTTGTCGACTGTGAGAAGCTTGCTCACCCAATTTCTCTGCAGCATCAGACCCATTCAACTATCCGCCCCCGCATCGATCCCTTTATATCCTAGTACCTATCATCATCATCCTTTCAGAACAAGTGTTCCATTCTCTGCTCCTGCTCGGACCCAGCCCCGGATGTGACCTTGGTCAATATGGTGAATTCCACAACTGGCTTCATGAAGAACTCCAGTGGCTTCGCGATACACTTTGGGGGGTCATCGACATGTTGAAGGTCACTGTGTTTGGTCTTGTTGTCACAGTTAACGAGGGCTCCGGCGCATTGAGACGGAGAATGGGTGGTGGTCGTCAGGATGATGGTCGTCAGGATGACCAGTTGGGCCCGGAGGCAAGTGATTTACCATCATATCAATTTGCAGTGAGTGGTCTGTTTTTGATATCATCTCCCTTCAAGTTTCTCAATCCCTGCCCTAGACTCTTAATGACCGTAGAGTACCTAGCTTGACTGATTCTTCTCAGAAAATAGATGCTTTACTGCCCTTTGCATAATTCTGTGAACATCAACATTTTTTGAAACCTGGCACGTGCCTGTTCCCACAGCCAAACAAAGACGATAAGATATGACTGAATGCAGACAACTTTTCAACCTAAGCACCGACAAAGTATTCAAGGCTCTTCGACCTAATAAATTATAATGTGTGTGTATTATATACATAATTTCACTTTCTAAAAGAGTATGTACAATGAGATCTTGCAAATATCGTCTCAATCCAAGCAGATCTAAGCAATCTAATCATTTGTCACATGACTTTGGCCTAAATCTAATCTAAATGCCCTTCCAACATGCTATGCAGCTGAGGCTCCGCTAAAAGGCTCATAACAGTGTGTCTAATTAAATTGTTGTAAAATAACGGGTTTCCCGGCTTTCTGAAGCTCGAGGAGGAGAGGAAAAACTAAACTGGGGTTGTGCCGGTATTGCCGCTTATTGCCGGTGATTGCCGGTGATCTTGTTTGGCTGTGGGAACAGGCACGTGCCGGGTTTCAAAAAAATGTTGATGTTCACAGAATTATGCAAAGGGCAGTAGTTTAATTGCATATTTTTTGTAGTGCATTTATTGCTCTTTTCAAATCTAATGACATTCCGGAAATATTTTCCGAACTCCGCGTCACCTTCTCAACGCTCATGTCACACATTGTCACAACGTTTTCCTGTCTTCCACAACACGTCCATTTGTGATTCGTTTGACTTGCTGAAGCTATACCCTAAGATGCCCGTATCTGATCATGAACAGGAGTCCCAGGACTCTCAATCCAGTGCTAATAACTCTCAATCCAGCATAGATAGTGAATCTGAAGAAGAGGAGATGGAAAAAGAGACATCTGGCAAGAAAAATAGTACGTTGTACAAGCCTCTTCCTTCAACTTTACCCCCAACTTATGTAGCTGCTTTTATCGGCATTAGAGAGCATTCATAATGATGGAAAAGGCATCCAACTTAGTGTCTCGTTTATCGGCCTGCTCCCACCTCCGAAAGCTGGTGAGAAACGACGCGCCAATGCAAAGCCGCCAGTCACGACCAAAGTCGTGTATATTCACGAGAATAGCTCCTTCATCCAAGGTCTCGTAAAGATTCTCTGGCAAAGTTTGCAGAGGAAAGACCTATGTCAAGGAGGCCTCGATCGCCATGGTAATCTGAGGGAGAAAACAGCCGCGATGTTCTCACTCGAGTACACCATCCCACGGACGCAACTAAAAGACATTGCTATGGTGTCTGAAGATGACTGGGAGACTTTCTTAGAAGAGGCTGGGAAGAAACCGTCAGCGCAGGTGAAACTCACGATAAAGGAAAAGCTGGTACGCATATATTTGTTGCGCAATGTGGAATCACTAATCGGTTTGATCCTCTGCATGACTTTAGACTCCCGAGGCGGAGGCCGCACTCAAGGAACGTGCTGAAGAGTCGGAGGATGAAGATGATGGAAATAGTAAGTCGAAGAAGAAGAAGAAGAAGGTGAGTATCTCTGTATCTGACGATGAACTTGTGTCATCGTTGACAATTTGTCAAGCATGTCCCAACGGAAGAAGAAATCAATCAAGATGCCATTATCAAACGTCTGACTGAAATCCACATGTGTGAAGATCGCAAATGCACATTTGCGGGGCCCTGTTGGGTAGATGCTGAAAATACGGCGCATATACACCTCACGCACCTTCATCTTCGGACGTGGGCTGCTGCTATTGTCAGACATCTAAAATCATTGACCGTTTTTAGGCTTCTGACATAGCTTGTCTAGGAATCTGACCGAGAAGGTGTAGACGAACAGCATCCCCCCAATATGAAGCTTTTCGATTCTACGGCGACAAATGCTAATGCAGATATCGCAATGATGGCCAAGCGTCGAGCCGCTACTGTCGCTGGCGGCGCTACCGCTGGATCTAACATCTATGTCAGTTTCGACGGACTTGCTGAACTCCTTCGTGGATCAGCTGTGCAACCTCTGGCTCCTCTGGCGGCAGCTCCTCCAATCGCAGCTCCTCTGGCTCCTCCAGTGGCAGCGGAGCCAAAGAAGCCCACAATTGATATAACTAAATGGCCGAAGATGGACCTTGCGACATTTTGCCATCAGTTCGAGGTTCCAGATATGCTTCAAGATAAGCTCGCGAAACTCGGCGTCCAAGGCCCTCATGTTCTCCGCTGGATGAAAGACGAAGACCTTCGTGGAGAAGGTGGTCTGTTACTTGGTGAGCTCGGAACTCTACGTGATGCAGAACAACGCTGGATGAACTACTGTACTTGGGATTCTTGATACCATATAGACTTGACTGTCCTCGATTATTACTCATGTCGTCTGCCTCCTACTAGCTCTATGAATTTGTTTGCTTTCTACTATTATTATTGTAAGGAGCACACATCAACCAACATAATAACCTGAGCGTTGAAAATATCCCCAAGTCATCTGCGGAGTGATACATGAACAAGCGTCGTAGAGCTCTGAATAAAGAGCATTTTCCTGGTAGAAGTAGAGACCTTGGCGACGAAGATGAGCTTTGATCGCAGAGAATGCTGGTTCTATCGGGTTATAATCAGGGGAATATGGTGGAAGATATTCAATACGACAACCTGTAAGTAGATGTCAATATGGAAACAAAAGCTCGGAGATAGATAATTTACCATAGCGTTCAACTAATTCAGTTATGTCGTCATGATGGTGAATCCGTGCATTGTCCATCACAAGTACACTTCGTGGTCCTGGATACGGTGACGTTAGAGGCAGCTGTATATGTCAATCATCAACACGAAAAAATCAGGATTAGAATTATCTGAGTCTAATGAGAGTGGGACAGACCAGATCGTCACGAAGATACTTGAGGAAGAGTTCACGAGTAAACGATCCTTCAACAACATGTGCCGCTATTATACCTTCATCCAAGGCCATTGTTGCAAGCATAGAGAACCGGCGCTTGCGAACAAAAGGCTGACTAGCCTCGACACGAGCACCAACCTCTGATCTGCCCCACAGACGAGCATAAGTACGGTTGTCTTTTGATACCTCATCGAGCGGTAAAAGATAATTTGCTGGATACTGAGAGATCCTCCAGACGAAGTCTGCACGCTTGATAGGATCTCTTTCCGCTGCCATTTTCTGAACCCTTTTCGTGCTAAGACCAACTCGCTGAAGTTCGCGATGAATTGTTGCCATTGAGAGAGACAGGAGCCGATATTCTTGCAACCGGCGTTGATATTCATCTAGAAATAATGTCGGCTTGTGATGTGCCAGCCGAATAAGGTACTGGATGTCTTGATGCAGTGCTTTGCGAGGCCGTCCTGTACCGATTGCTTGTGCTTTTGCGACAGTTCCAACTTGATGATATCTTCGCTGAACTCGATAGAAGGTCTTGCGAGAGAATCGAACTATTTGAAGGATTTCTCGCACAGAATCACGACCACGAGCTTTGAGTCTAAGGGCAGCCATTTTCAAATCATCGCTGATACGACGGTTAACCATGGTAGTGGTTGAAGTCAGAGGAAATAGTACTACAAATGTAAGGACTCAGTGCGAGCCGTGAGCGTGACACAAGCATGATGTCAAGGTGACGACACTAATTTTTATTTTTATTTTTGGAGTGTCATTAGTTTTCAAAAGAGCAATAATTTTAGTAATTTCCGAGATGGATTACGCCATTAGTACATGTAGTAAACAATGCATAAATGAAGAACGCGTCGACGCGTTCTTCATTCTCAACTGCCATCATCAAATACATATTCACAATGTCTGCACAAATTCCTTCAGCCCCCGGCCCTTCTACACCACTCAAGGAATCCTACACATATCATTCTTCCCAACCAACTGCTCCAGGACCCTACATTCTCGGCGTCGATGAGGCAGGTCGCGGACCAGTGTTGGGTCCCCTCGTTTACGGGGTTGCGTACTGCCCAGCAGCATATCAGGAGAAAATGGAACAGCTGGGCTTTGCAGGTGCGCTCCTAGTATTACCCTGGAGATAGGGTTCTGACCTTGCCTGCAATTCGGTTATAGACTCGAAGACGCTGAATTCAGCCACACGGTCGACGTTGCTTGATACGCTTAGTTCTGATCCTACAAATCTTGGCTGGTCTGTGCGAGTAGTGAGGTGCGTTTTATCGAGTTCTAGGCGTGCTTTCCTAATGGATAGCTCCTACCAGTCCCCAAAGAATATCTAGTGGCATGTTACGCCGCCCGCCGACCAATCTAAATCGGCAATCTGAAAATGCCACAATTCTCTTGATTCGAGAAATCCTTACGAAGGGCATTGAGCTATCAGAGGTGCGTATACTATTCTCAGTTTCCTTTCTGCCAACTAAGACAAACAGGTTTATGTCGATGCTCTAGGCACGACAACGACGTATGAAAAATATCTTTCATCGCTGTTTCCTGGTATAAATTTCACCGTCACGACGAAAGCCGATTCGAAATTTAAGATCGTTGGGGCGGCCAGCGTGGCAGCAAAAGTAACGCGAGACGCCTGTGTGGAAGGATGGCATTTTGAAGAGAGCGAAGGAAAAGTCGAGCAAACATGGAGTACGGCGCTTGGGTCGGGATATCCTTCGGGTGAGTATAAGTTGTAATCGACAGGACGAGGGTTTCATGCCTATAATTCATTGCCGCAGATCCAAATACCCAAGCATGGCTCAAAACAGCTGTGGATCCTGTCTTCGGCTTCCCAGATATCGTGCGCTTTTCGTGGACGACGGTGAAAGTTATTTTAGAGAGGGATGCTCATGCTGTGAAATGGTAAGTAGTCCTGAATGTCAACTTCAAGATGACTGGTCCGAACCTTTCAACCCGTCTCTAGGACCGATGATGGACAAGCCTCCTTAATCAAAGCTTTCGAGGGAGGAAAAGGCCTTGACAAAGATCGATGTGCAGTGACGAAGGATTTGCACATTAAGAGTGTCGGCATGCTTTGATTTTTTTGCCTCGCCTTCACAGGTGGCCAACCTGTACTTATGGGCATTATTGGCTCAACTCATTCGAGTTTGTAAATACCTCAGATGTATATCATGAATAGTGAAAGAGAGAAAGTCTGGATATATCACGAAATCTATCGCCTCTTCGGTGGTGGAGAACCCTGCGCCTCCTCACCCGCCTTCCGTTTAGTTCCCAGACCAAACGCGACCTTGGCTCGATCTCCAGGTACTGGTGTACCACCTAGTGATGGCGTTTCCACAACGGCCGAAGATATACGCGAGAAACCTGCCTTGGGTGCAGGCGAGGCAGAGGCTGAGGGTCCTGGGCTGATTCCATTCGACGTCAAGTGAAGTTGTGGAGCAGGAACTGTCATAAAACCAGACTCTCCCGCCTGTGGACCGTTCTTGCTTTCCTTCTTCTTCTTGTTCTTCTCGGTTTTGCCTTTCGCAAGTGGCTGGGCGTCCAAGAAGTCGGTGGCCTGAGGCACCGCGCTGATAATACACAAGTTAGCCACGATGAAAAACATCCTAAAAGGAGACACATACCCTCTGTTTCCAACCGACAGGACAAAGTGAGCTTGTCCTGTCTTTTCTTGTCTTGCCTGAAAGGCCCGGTTCATGCTCAACGGGGTATCGCCGCTTGCCATAGCCTCTTTCTTCTTCTCTTCGGCAATCTTCTTCAAACGCTTCTCAATCTTCATCTTCCCAGAGCCCTTGCCGTGGAACTTGTGCGACAGAGCTTTCCATGCCTCCTTCGGCGTAAGGGCGCGGCCGAACTCATCATAGTAAACGATGTTCACATCTGGCTTGTAGTTTTTGAAGGCCTCCATATTGTCCCTGGCCTCTTGCTGTTCGCGAAGTCTGTTCTCGTATTCGCGTTGAGCTTGATCTTTGTTCGCTCCGCGGGACTGCAGCTTTTCCAGTTCTCGTTGAGCGACGTGCCGCCGTTGCTCTGCCAACCACAGATCTCGCTGCCTCTGTGTCTTTTCACGATCCATCTGGTCTGATGAAGGTTGCGCAAGGATACCTTGCTGTCGGAGGATGTTTAATGTAGACGCCATGCCCGTGCTGAAGTTCTGCTCGGAAGATGTGCCCACTCCATCGCCACCCCCTTCAACTGCGGCCTGCTCTTCGGCTTCTGTCGTCTTGAGAGCGTGCTCGATGGCGTCTATCATGTGCATGTCGAAGTCCTCTTCTTCCTCGTCCTTCACCCGAACTTCCCCGGCTTCCAGTTCATCAAGTGCAACATCTCCGGGCGCCATAGAGACATCTCGCGACTCTGACTGTGGTCGTGACGGTTCCGGATTCTGCGGCAATGTAGGTTCTCTGGGCTCGGGTTTGGGTTTTACGACGGCGTTATTGCCAACTGCTTGCACGAATTCTGACGTCTCATCGAAGGTCAACCCGGCCTCCTCTTGGTTATCTGGATCTTCGCTTTTAATCATTTGCTGATTCTCTTCTTCCTCTTCCTTCACTCGTTGTTCAGCAACTATTGGTAAAAATGATTAGATAGAACTGCATGTTAAGGGTGATTAGAATACTCACTCTTCTTCGCTAGCTCCTCTGGCGATAGTTTCTTCGTCCTGCGAAGTTTAGCCTGCCGAGATCGGGCCAGAGCAGCTTGTAGCTCATCGTCGTCCACGAAATTGGCGTCGAGGTTCTTGACTAGAGGAACAAAAGGCTTATCGACATCCATGCTGTCATCCGGAAGTTCGGCATCAGTAGGCGCCCGACGACTTGGCCTTTTCTTCTTGGTCTGCGGATGAATGATTAGATATATGCGCTAATAAGTTAGAATAAGATGCTGACCTTAGGCTTCTTGAATCCAATTTCTCCTTCTTGGACGTAATCAGCAGTGGCAATATTTTCTTTTGAAGAGATAGTCAGTACCCTAAGCATAGATGAGATAACTAACACTTACTAGCATAATCAATTGTGAGCAAAGATTTGTTGAGAGAAGCAGCAACTTGTTGTTTATGTTCCTCTTGTTTTGCCTTGCTTGAGAGGGTCGCGGAGCTACCCAATCTGAACTCCTAGAGGATGACGTATTAACGCTTGCCGTCTGATACAAAAAAGACGGCAGAAAACTTACTGAAAGACGAGGACCCTCGATATCTTCATCGTACTTGGCCAAAACAGAACGCTTCATCAAGCCCTGGTTACCCTCAACAAACTCCTCGTCGTCATATCCTTTGTAATCACGTCTCTTGATTTTAAGTTCTTGGCGTTCTTTTCTCCTTTCCTCTTCCGCCATCTCCACATTCTGTAATTCGTCCTCTAGAAAAGAATGCAATCAGACATAACTGACCTTAAGTAACGACTAAAAGCTAGATCTCATACCTTCGTTATCAAGAATCCTGCTGTCTTTCAGGGTAAGTATCCGAGCTTCGCCTTCGTCCATTTCGTCGAAGTCATGGCTGACCTTGAGGCCGACAAGATCACCTTCAAGCACATCGTGTTCAGCGCCCATCCACATAACGAGACGATAAAAAAGGCAAACTCACGTTCACCGTATTCTTCTTCAGCCAGCTTATCTCTGTTCTCAAATTCTTCCTGCCTCCTCTTGGCGAGTTCCTTTTCCTTTTTCTTGTTCCTCTTGATCCACTTCAAAGTGTCGTCTACGTCCTCTTCTGCTTCACCCAGAGTTGCTCCTTTCAGTGATGCATGGAGCTCCCGTCGATTTCGCACCCTATCGAGGCAACAGATATGAGCATTGGCACAATCTCAAGCTCCAAAGTGGACGAATGTCGCTCTGATATGCCCAAGAAAAGCAATGAAGCGACGCAGATGAATGGGCAAGGAAAGAGCACTTACTTGGCTATTTTATCCTGGATTTTCCTAAGAGGGCACGAAGAGCAAATTAGAGGTGGTATGCATGGAGGAAATTAGTTACTTACTTTGCTTCCCGCTCCTTCGCCTCTTTTTCGCGCAGTTTGGCATAGTTGCTCTCGGCTTGCTGGTCACTGTCACCTGCAGGTGCTTTGTCGTCCGTTAAAGGTTTGAGACCGAGAGAAATACGAATCTTGTTCGTCTCCTCTAGGCTGATACTCTCTTCCATCGACATGTTGGGCAACGGTGAGCAAAGAATTTCAAGGGATGTGGTAAGTAACAGAGAAAGCCGACACAATGAATCTGATTCGTGCTGAGTCGCTTCCAGGATGTTGATCGTATTACGTAACCAAATAATTCAACCGCGACGTTCTTCCCCGACGACCTGGTCATCCCGCTCTTGATAGTACACCACAGCGTCGAAGGATGGCCTCTCTTACAGCACCATTTCGGCGGACATATCGCACCTTGGTAAGCATTATTTACTCTTCTGCGAGCTATATTGACCTCAAACCTTCATTGCGCAGCAACGGCAAGCGCACGAAAATCCCGTCATCTTCTACTCAGTAATTATTGGGGCAATTGGCCCCGTCATGGCCCTTACAGTACCACCTATTCGCGAAAGCCTTGGTTACAAACCGGCAGAAATGATTCCTACGACATATCCTGGTGGGTAAATTCCTCATTCTTTGCTGACCAAATATTCATCTACATTTGATTCAACCAACAGTACCCAATCGCCCCAGAAGACAAACGCAAGGATATGAGGATCCTTGAGCCACTTTTAGGTGCTTCGAGTAACTTGGGTGCTCTTGCAGAATCACATAGATGCTGTAAATAATATGTGGTTCGGACCCCTCCGGTACTCTTTCTTTAACAAGACGCAACACTTTCCAAAAGATACTGCGTGCAGTTCCTTTCCTGGATAAATTCCCTTGATTGAGCTTTGTTCCCTGCCATGGATTGGGAGCGTGATTTGCCTGTCATGTCTGTGATCCTCTAAGCACATCTTCCACCTCCAAGCCACAGCTTGTTCTTCGTGAGTTGTTATGTCTTTCGGCATACCCCCGAGTTAAACAAGAGACACAGGTTAGTCAACGAAGTCACGGAGATAAACCACAGGCAATCAAAGCCTGTTGCAATTATTTTTGTCGTTAACTCTCATCGCTAAGATTTCGTTAACTGCACATTATTTCTTATGTCAGTCGTGAGTGTGCCTCGATTCCCGTTCCCTCCTCCGCAGTGTTGTTAACAGCGTATGTATAACCCCAGATTCCAAGACTTCCGGTTAACTGCTTGAACCGCCCCGGAAGTCTCTATGGCCTACCCTGGATATTGAGAGCTCTGCCTGACGAACTCATAAATGCATGACACTTCCTCTGTAATGTGACTTGCAGATTAAGCGGCTGTAATTTCTGACTGCTAACTGCAAGAGTGTGCATGTTGGATACCAAAAACAGCCGATGAGTTATATCCTTCTCGATCTTGTCCACCTAATCGTCATGGAATACAGTGTTTAAGGCTCTAAAGTGCCACAATCACCTGCAACGCACAAACGGCTACTTTGAAAACCCGTTGCCTAAGCTCTCGCGCCGCCAAGGCACCGTAGAGAAAATATGCAGTCCTGCTTTCATGATCAACGCTCCAAGTTCCAAGACCTTTGGTGCTCATTTTTTGTGCTCCTCGTGACATGTTATCACTTGGCTTTCGTTCTCGACTTGCTAAGAATCGGACCCGACATTTTCAGACCACAAGATGCCTCTTCTGGTGTCCTGGATTCTGTAAATCCCCTACACCGCTTTTCTTGAGCTTCCGTTTTTGACGTCTCATTCACGTCTATTTACGCATCCATAACTGGAGGCAACCTTGGATGAAGAGCTATCTCATTTAACCAGTCAGTTCAACCTCGACGATGTCTCATCGTTGCGTTTCTGAGTATGCTGGTGATACTACGTAATTTTGCAACTCCTGTGTTCATTCCGAATACTCCAATGTACCCAATATCACATCAAGTCCCGGCGAACATATGTGAGGCCGTCTCGTTTATTGTCGATAGCTTGGACGCTGAACCTGCTTGAGCCTAACAGCCCCCGATGGTAAATGTACGGATGTCCTGGTCATGACACGTCCACATGACCCCATAACTGCATCCACAATATTACATACAAAGATGTGCGTACGCATCGGTCCCCTTTGAAAGCTTCTGCGTTCGACCGCTTCACCATTCGATGAGTGAAACCTCATGTCTGTGGAGAATGCTCGATTAAAATTTAACGCCTGCGGTAAATTTGTCGTCGGGTGCTTTTAGACGCCAGCTGCTCCCCTTAGCAAGTATGTCGCCTGGAACATCGACACCCTAGATGGACATCTACAGCAATCGATACTACGCGTCTCAGTCCATCCTTGGGTGAAAGGGTTCATACGATAGCAAGAGACTGTGCATGTCTGCGTTAGTGTCGTCTGCCTAGATAATTGGCATCAATACTGATTACCGCTCGCCATCTTCTGTTAGTTACTTGACCCCTGTCAAGTATGGTATGACGTCGTGGTCAAATATTCTGTTGAAAGTCCATAAAGATTGGACGCCTAGAATGTGAAAATGTTCTAAAAATAACGATATGGGTGTAGTCACCTGAATGTCATATCTATGATACTATCTTTTACCTCGAGGTACCATCTCTTTTTTAGGCTTGGTAAAGCCACCGTCCCATTTCAAATTTTCCCCACCTCCGCATTGTCGCAGTTGCTCGATATTTCAATTTTCCTCAACCCCGCATTATTTCTGGGGTAGCTGGATGGGGGCTCGAGCTCTCTCTTCGCTGGATCGACACGACGAAAGGTGGATTACAGAGGATTACAGCCACAAGTCCTTGGGTTGGGATCTGGAGTTGCCAAATCACACCAATGATAAACAACTTTCTTGGGTGGTGGTCATGGGACGGAGGTCCGGCTAACCCTGAATGGAATGGGTAACATATGAGCAAGAATAGCAGCAGCCTAGATGACTCGTTATATCACAGATATATCCACAGTGGTGTACCTGTACGTGTTCATACGACTGAGATGAAGAACACAAGAGGGACTTATTGAATTGGGTTGGTCGGCTGTAAAAATGCGCCGATATCCGACAGTGTAGAATCGTCTCAGAGATTAATAGCTGTTCGCCATGTATGTACTTCCCAAGCAGAGCCGATTCAGAGTCCAGAAATTCACCCTGAGTGTGCACATCGCAGGCTCAGGTTGACGGTTCAGCTCATCATACGCATCAGAGGATCTCACTGGCAGCCGCCTGAGAAGTTGGAGGTTTTTTCCGACGTATCCGGGATCCGATCTCCCTCCATTTAGACGCAATTCCCAGATTCTTAAGATTTCAGTGTTTATGAAATTCCAGTCCACAAGGCCTTCCAGGAACTTCCCGCCCGATCATGGTTTCGGCGACAGGGAGCGCTGTTCGATGTATTGGCAAATGGGTTATTACTATTACACCCGTACGACACCTACACAGGAACGGATCCATTTGATATGGGTGGTCCTGCCCCCAGAAAATGTAGGACTCAACGGAGTAAGAAGTTCACATCAAAGTGGGTAGCGTGACATGGGATCTTGGCAGTAAGGACTTTGATATAAATTCGAAAGGTGGAATAATGAATTGACTGCAGATCCACCTTCCGCTCTTTGACCTTCCTCTTCCTCCGAAGAGTACCAGGAATTTACGAAATGTCGGCCCCTGTTGTGCATGTGCGCGATATCCAGAAGCGCCTCGGTGTCTTCACCGTTTGGGAGAAGAAGAGAAATTCGAAAAAGTCCACTGGGCAATGGAATGTTTAGCTGAGGCGGTGAGCTGGCTTCATGGTTTCCTTCAATTCGCTTGCCTTCCTTAACGGTGTCATTATCAAGATGGGCGTTTTCTTCTACGTTTACTTCGGTGAGCCATTTCCTTGTCAGTTTTGTTCGATCCATGCCTGACAGGGCGTCGTAGGCATCGGATCCCAAGTAGCTTGGATATTTGGAAACATCGTCAAGATTCAAGGTTTCTCAAGTAAGTCCTGCAACGCACCTCAGAGAACGTAAGGGCTTATGTTCTACGCCCCGCGACAGGTATTCTCCAAGTCGGTCTGGCATACGCGTTCGGTATCGTTTTCGCTGTCAGCGTCTGCGGGAGCACCTCAGGCGGACACTTCAATCCTTGCGTTACCATCGCGATGGTCATCTTCAAAGGTTTCCCAAAGCTGAAGGCTGTTAGGTGAATAACGACACATTTGATCTCTGCAAGTGGAGCACTTTGCTGACGACCGTCTAGGTATATTGTGGCCCAAATCCTTGGAGGCTATCTCGCCGCTCTTGTTGTGTATACCCAATGGAAGTCCTTCCTTGACTTGGCAGAAGGCGCGTTGGCGGAAGCTGGGCCAGGCGTTCTTGAAGCGACATTGTTCACCCCCAACGGCCCCGCTGGAGCATTCGGAAACTACATGCTCGCTGGCCAGACCCTTCCTCATATCTTCATGAACGAATTCGTCAACGTAAGGAATCATTTGGAAGACTGTGTAATGAATCTTATACCTTGCTTGACAGTGCACCCTTATTGCTATCATCGTCTGGGCGTGCCTCGATCCCTCGAACGCCCTCGTTCCCCCCGTTGCCAGTACTTTCATCATCGCCTTCGCATAGTTAGTCCTGACTCCAGCTTAGAAATTCACCTGACTAACCAGTAAATTTCATATTCTAGTGCTACTGCTATTTGGGGCT
>JADNRV010000203.1:0-88272 GCA_015499995.1 Flammula alnicola | reverse complement strand
TTTCGATGATTCTTTCAAGCCCAATGACGACATCCGCACCTTCCTTCAAGACTCATTTGACGAAATCAAAGCGACCCGTCGCAGAAAGTCTCATATCACAACTTGTGGCCGACTTCGGGAGAAATTGACAGTTTGGGAGATAAATCATCGGGGCAGTTCATATACGCCTGAGTCGTCCTTGTATGTGTCGTCCACCCGGAACCGACCCGTGGCTCGCTTGGAAGTCGTTCTCGGATTACGACCCGCTCGCCATGAAATGCCATTTGCCGAGCTGACGCCTTGTAGATCCACATCTTCTCATTGCTGGAAGATGTCGAGCTAGCGTGATCCATTCTCGCTTTCCTACTTCTTGCAGACACCTGGCGGATACCTATTGTTCGCAATATCGAAGACGGGACCTTGAGAGTTTCTTAGCCGATCTGAATTCAGTGGTTAGCTTGGATCATTCACTGGGGATACGAAGATACGCCTTTCACATGCCTCACTTGGAGACTTTCTTTTTGATTGATCCTTCTTTCTCCCAAATTTTCATATCACCCATCGTTGATGCGTTTTTTGCATGCAAATGCCTACGTATCTCAATATTATGTACCGAGCGGCCGCCAATTTTTCCGGATTATTCGGATATATATTGTATCCACCGCCGAACTAAGGAGTGCTATCCTCAAAATTTCGCTGGTATTCTTCTCTCTTCTCTCAAAATGATGGTAAGGTTTCCTTGCCTCTTCATTCTACACTACTAACATTATTGGCAGTTTGTCGAAGATTCAGACCAGTTATATCAGTGCCCGTAGCTTCATATGATACCAGAACTAACTTGGAGGTCGAAAAATATTGCGGGAATCCGCGCCTGACTTCTCCTTCTCGTTATACACGTCGTGGACATGGAACTGGCTTGAGAATCTTGCTTGAGCCAGTTATCTTACAATATATTTTCCAGCTCGACCCATACCCCATACCTCGCTAGTAGTCGATAATAGCAGCCTGCGGCTTTTCTTAGAGTCTGGCATCGCAACGAGGGACAGTCGGGCCTATCGTGCCTATACACGTTCCTCTCTGATCTAGGCAAGGTTGGGAGCGCTGCATCTCGACGGCCAGAAATACACCATCGCGCTGGAGTGCTTAAGGCGTCTTTGCAGCCTCCAAGCTCGGAGAGTACTCAATCGACATCGTAGCAATATACTGCTTCTGAAGAACGCTCCGTGGATGTGGTGGTTAAAGGGGGGAAGACATCGAATATTGGATAATCGGATGAAGACAGCGCGCGACCGCACATAACCCTCTGGGGATAATACGCCGGCTTTCGAGCCTTTCATAGGTTCCTTTTAATTGCACGAGGTGAAATTTCAAGTAATATTCTATTCGGACACCCACGGACTGATTGCTGCCAAAGAAACACCTTACGAGTAGCGGGATAGCAGGCGATTGACCATAACACTAACTCGTAAGTCATTTCAATTCAATATGACTTGTCCGAGTGCTCAAAGCAAACTCAATGCGATAACTTGAAATAAATTGCAACTCAAACCTCGCGGCGTCGTCGTCGTGGTTCTGGATGGCAAATGATTGTCGGATTGACAGAAAAATTAGAGTGCTCAATATTCAAGATAAGAAATCTACCATTGCACCCGTGCTCACAGGCCTTTTCGTGAACGGGAGGCAAAAAAGGGCGATGCGGATCGAAAACATTCATTGGACAGTATTTTACAATGTTTTCTCCTGTGAAGAGATCAGGAGGATGGTACTGTTTCTAGTCCGAGCAGCTAGTCGATCGAGGGAATTCTTCGATCCAGAGACTGGGGAATACTGACTCAGAAACCTCAAGAAAGCCCCAGAAAGCATGCCCTGCAAGATCAGTTATGTAAAAGCCGTGAAAGCAATAAGGACCTCGGGAAGGATTTCTATTGGTGGACAATACTGTCGTGGGTTCGGCATCCACCCCTTTTGAGTTTATGTCAGCTTTGAATAGATGCATTTGGAGGGGCTTTAGGGCCCTTTTTGAAAGAAGGTTTGTCAAATAAGCAGATGGCCAAATACTGCCCATCCATTTCCCCTCCCTTCACTATCCCTTTTTTTCCTCCCCACAAAGCGCGTGAGTTGACGCCCACAGCAGCTCATCTCTATAGTCAGCCCAAAGGTTTTCGGGATCACATTTTAGGTGTGCTCTGCTCATCGCGCCAGAATTCGTGGAAGCTGATTTTCGTCCGTGCTCTTTTTTCCAGACAGCAAAAATTCTCGCAGAAGATTATTTTTCTCCTCGCTAATCCGCCACAACGCCGACCACCACATTTACTCATTCCCGAGACTCATATTTCGGTCGTTATCCCACGTCGCCAAGCTGCAAACATGCTTCTGAGCGAATTTCCCGAGAAACTACTGCTTAGGATCTTTTTTCTCTGCTTTGAGAACGCGACCGTTGTTCCACCATCCCAGTCCGACATCAGACCTTCCTTGACACAGGTCTGCCGGCAATGGCGCCGCCTGATGCTCGCAACACCAACAATATGGCAGGACGTTGACTTCTCGCCCGTTCCCTTCCAGCATCCAATCAATTTACTCAAGTTGGCGAAACTCTGGCTTAGGAGAAGTAAGGGTGCCCTCCTGTCATTGAATTTTTGCGCCGACGCGCGTTCGGCCATGACAGCTGGCCAGCTACCTACCAGCGCTCAACAGCTCCTGTACGGCGGCGGTTCGTTCAACATCGTCAAATCCATCATTTTTCCATGCGCGTCGCGTATACGGTCCCTTACCTGTATCATTTGCACCGAAGAAGTAATCAAAGCTTTCCTGAAAATTCCCCTCGGCACGCTGGAAGCCTTGGAGTCCGTCGAAGTCACCTTCCTTAACGACTTTGACCGTTGCTCGACACCATTTACCCAGGAAGAGATATCCGACTTCACCGTGTTCCGGTCTCTTCCAAGCCTCCGACGCGCCACATTCCATATATTCAACGGCATCGACCCCCTCGACCTTCAACTTCCGTGGAACAGACTCACGAAACTCGACCTGGGCAGTACCGCGATGCCGCCTGAGGTTTTCACGACTATCATCCATTTCTCGGCCCCGTCTCTTACAGAGGGGTTCTTCCAAATTGGTTCACGGTCCAGCTTGCTCCGTTGGTTCAAGACATGCCACACGCCGAGGCGCGACATCTCAGAGGCTGCGCCTCAGGCTCATCGAGCCAAGCAATGACGACAGGCTGTTTTCCCGCCTTAAACTTCCATCGATCAGAGAGCTCCGTATAGAGCTATATGATCCAGCTCGGGGTTGGGAGGTGTCAATCTACACGAGCATGCTCAAGGAGTCGGCCGCGACTTTACAGGTCCTGATGTTCTCGAACTTGCCACCACCCACCGTTCCAGACCCTGCGGAACGCGCACCTCTTCATCAACGCTCCATCTCGTATTCCGAGTTGGAAGAACTTTTCAAGACCGTCCCGAATCTCCGCGCCTTGCACCTCCCATTGCGCGTCTTCATACATGCACCGACCATGGAAATGATTGCCTGCGGGCAACTGCTTCCACTCCTGGCGACCCTGAAGCTCAGTTCCTGGAGTGGATTCCATGTTCTCTCTGCTGTAGCAAGGAGGAGCGAACTCGCGAGATATCCCTTACGCGAACCTGGAACGTCGAATTCAGCACCCCCCTCGCTCGTTGCAATCTCCTATGTTTTAATCATGGTACCGCACGAGGACGAGCAAGGGCTTCAGGATCAAGTCGCTATCCTTCAGGAATCAGGGGATCTTATGGATGTCGAATTCAATATTGTGGCGGGGATAGTTGTTTCAAGTTGTAAAATATATGGCATGGTATATCACTGATGGATACCTGCGGAGCATTCGTTCTCCCACCATTTTCTGATAGACGATCAAGCTTTGTGTTGGAGTGTACATAATCTCAAACTTCGAATATTCAATATACAACTTTCGTTTTCAGTGAAATTCGGCGTGACAGAAACAAATCAAGTCATCTGAGTTGCTCTGAAACGCGTCAGGCGTGCTAGTTGGGCACCAAGCTGCATAACCGATCTATTAACTTCGTCAATCTGGCTCTGTTTCTGCTCGATCTCTATGGTCTACATAATCTGTAACTTTTTTGGTTAATTACTTGCGCTTCATAATGGGTTATAATACAATCGCTCCAGAGAACATGATCAATTGATGTGGACTAACGATGCTTGGGCGCTTGATCTCAAGAATGGGCTACTCCCGGGCCAGTCCGGTCATCGTGATCAATTGGCGTCACTCGCGTCATGAACTTCTGTTGTGCATTAATTAATGATGGTTTGGATATCTTAGGACGAGATAAGAATGGAGGTCGCAAAACTACATGTTTCTAATTGCCACATTCGGAAGAGAAGGAATAAAAGGGTATAAAGAGTTTACATACATGTTGAGAGCAGCCTTGGCGAAGGGGAAGGCATAATGAATTGACTCTGTGCGGGCGGCCCAGGTTGATGGTCAACCTGGGGATTTGACCTAAGTTAGGTTACTTATCAGTAAATAAAAGATTGATTTTCATCTTCTTTAGGTTGGTGATCAACCTTGTGAGTAGGTTGGTGCCTTGGTTAATTTACAACCTATTTTTTAACTTTTCAACCTATGTACAAATGGCTCAGTAAGGTTTATGATCAACCTGGTGTGTAGTTTTAACCAACCTACAGTAGTATTGAAAGTCAACCTATTGTCGGTTGAATATGACCCAATTAGCCGGTTAGAGTCACTATACAGTAGGTTGCTTTTAGACATTTTTTTTTTTTTAATTCGTAAAATAGGTTGTTATTTTGACTACACATTAGGTTACATATCATAGCAATACTCTATATACTCGAAATGAGACCACCAACCATACAGGTGCGTCTCATTGCATTTGCCTGCGGTCTCACATTCCATTGTCGGTGGCAACAGGTGCTGTGTTGGTTGAAACGGGGTTGGTGGTGGTGGTTGACGGTCCGCGAGTGGGAGTGGAGGATAGTGGCAGTATTCGATATGGGTTAGGCACAGCGAAAGGCAATCAGTCAGCGGCATCATGGGGGGATTGTTCGCGACATACCTGATGGGCCTCCTACCACAGGTCCCTATCTCCTATCCCCCTAAGACTTTCTACACCCTTGCGTTTCTGTAAATCGAATGCCAGCCCATGGCGTGGGCAGAGTCGGGTTGTTGGGGACTTGTTGGGGTCATATACAGTTGGGCGTTAGAAGGGTGGATCCAGGACGATGGTAAGAGCAGAAGTCAACCACCCTGTCGCTCTGTTCAGGCGGAGTCTGAAATATCGGCCATCGCCGGATACTGAGTATCCAACGCGGCATTTTGGACTTAGGAAAAAAAAGTGCGCGCCAAATTTTTATTTATGTCACCGCATTCCAGGTGCTAACCTTCTTGCTTCAAAATTCCTCAGAACATGTTTAGAATATACAAATTAACAATCCTATTGAAAATATAATACCTTTTCCACTGGGGCATACTTTAGGTTAATAAGTAGCTATCTACTGGTTGACGAGTCAGGTTGAAAAGTAGCATACTGATGGTCTAACTGGGCGTGTTTAACATCACTATCTCCTTGGTTGTTTTGGTAGGTTGCCGCGCAACCTAATTATTAGGTTGAATTGAATCAACCTAATAATCACCCAAGGACAGGTTGAAATCTAGTTTTCAGCCTGTCCTTGGTTGCTCAGCAACCTAAGCCGTTCCCACAGTGTGACCAGCCATCAGCAACGTGACCTGGGACGAGGGAAGGAGGGAGCTGATGAAGATGATCCTCTTCAACCCGGACTTCTTGACGAGAGGAAGGAATGCTCGGGAGACGCAGAGAAGTGCCACATTGCTGGATGACATTTGGTCAGCTCATTCATCGGGAGTCCTAGCTGAAAATAAATCATGTTTAGCGCTGGTGGAATAATCGACGTTTATGAAAGACGTGCGCTTACAAGTCTTGGAATCGGATCGTTGGTTGAGGGTTCTTTCCGGCATTGTTGACAAGGTAATCGAGACCGTTAGGGAGGAGAGGCGTGTAGGTTTCGACACCCGTCAACGCTCTCTTGGCTCGTGATGTCCAACTCGACGACCTTCAAGCTCTTCAGGTGCTTAGCAGCGACGCTTGAAGCTCTGGCGAGTCGACACTGCGAGCGGTAGTGACGACGAAGTTTCTTCGTTCTTGAGCTCTTGTCAATCATTTTATGAGCGTTCTAAATGTGCGTTGTGAGGCTGGCACATACCAAGTTTTCGTGTTGTAATCGATTCCCCTGTCAGCGGCGGCGATCAACCATGAAGGCATGTTGTGCTGTTGGATAAATCGAGTTGATTTCGTGAAAGGTAAGAGAAGTATAGGTTGTTGGGCTTCATCTCAAACACCTTGGGGCCCTTCTCTACATTAAAAATAGAAATGAATAGAATCATGTCGAAGCAGAGCAAAGGATGCGTACCCTTCTTTAGCTTGCTGGAAGACCTGGACGCGTGTTGGACTAAGGACAACCCAGCCCGATTCGCTGCTAGACTCGGCCGACGTATCCCTGACGATAATAGTCGAAGCTATCAAACGAAGTTATTCATATAGAATCCGGATGTGATTTTCTCGTCGGGCTGCCTGGTGTTCAGAAAGTATATTCAAGTCGGTTGGTCGATAGAGGAGGGAGTGCCGTGAGAAGAGATTACGGTGTTGCCGTGAGATGCCGCATCCATACTCCGCAGCTTTCAGGTTGTGGTGTTGTGCTTTCCATGTCGGCGTAACACAGCCGCATACCGCCCCTCCCTCTCTTTTTCTCCCTTCTTTCTCTCCCGAAAAGCCTTCGTATCCAAGGCATGGCATCCGCGGGCGGTCTCTCGCGACGACGCGTAGGAGGTGCCACCTCATCATCATACACCGACGAAGACGACGACGCACATCGAGCCACCAACGGGCACTCGACAGCGGACACCAGCACTCCTCCAGGCGCCCAGCATGCGGGGTCTGCGTTTGAGGGAGGGAACAAGATTGCGTTCGATCCCAGGGATTTGCAGCAGGATGCCAGCGAGGAGGCGAGGATCGGCGGAAAGATGCCGCGTTTAACTATCATGGAGGAAGTTCTGCTGCTGGGGATTAAGGATAAGCAGGTACGTCGGTTTAAGTCTTTGTTTATTAAACGAGAACGTCTCCTGGACTATCTTTGTATTCTTCCCTACCCTCGATACGTCCATTGTCTCCTGTTCTTCATGACACGCCATCGAACTTGATTTACTCATATGCCATCATTCACCCAGGGTTATCTGTCATTTTGGAATGACAACATCTCATACGCGCTGCGTGGATGTATTCTTATTGAGCTCGCCCTTCGGCGTCGTGTAGCCCTTGTGCGAGATCCGAATCGAAGGCGGATACCCATAATAGAGAGGCTTGTGGAGGTCATTGATGATCGGCAAACAGGCGAAACCATTCTTGACGAGGCGCTCAAGATGATGAAGTCGCAACAAGATGTGGAGAAGCTAAGTATTAATTCCTGGATAGATCTCATGAGCGGTGAGTTTTCTTCCCTGCCACATCCCGCAGTTTTCTACTTCTCCAGCACCGTCTCGCCTCGCTTTGAATTTTGATGTTCGTCTCTAATTTTGTTGATCGGCACTTGCAGGAGAAACATGGAACGTCATGAAAATCGGCTTTCAACTGAAGCAGGTCCGCGAGCGACTAGCGAAAGGACTCGTCGACAAAGGCGTTCTCCGGACGGAGAAACGCAATTTCCTCCTATTCGATATGGCCACCCACCCCGTTGCCGACGTGCGCACGAAGGAGTCCATCATCAACCGCGTCGTCACGCTCCTTACCTCCACCACCACGGCCCTACCCCCTGCCGCACTCGACAAAGAAGGCGTACAATGCCGTGTCCTCCGCGCCGTATGCCTTGTGTGTGCGGCGTACACCGCTAGCGTGCTGGATAATGCCTTTGGCCGACTGGGATACGAAGAACGAGAAGCGGCATTCCAGAGATGTGACGAGATCCTGGGCGAATTCGTCTCCTGGCCGTTCGGCACGGGAGGGATGATGACCTCGGGCGCGCCTACGCCGGCCGCGACTGCTGCAGGGAGGAGGAGACAGGCGACGAGGCTGGCTAGCGGCAGCGGCGGTGTGGAGGTCAGCGGTCGCGAGGTGGTGTTGGGTCTTGTGCAGGAGGTGCGGAAGGAGGCTGTTGGCGGAGAGGAGGACGTTGGGTTCGAGTTGATCGCTGGCGTGTTGGAGGTGTTGTCCAAACTCGATTCTTTGATCTAATTCGCCCCACTCCACCCTCTGGAACGCTATTTCTTGATGACTTCCATAACTTGGGCTTTCATTTCCGTCTCTTCCACTTGTGTCTCTTCCACTTGTTGGCTTGAGGCTTACCATGCAACGTTCAGCCCTCATCATATTCTTTTCTACCTGTTTTCCGTCGTCCACCATCTTATTTAATGATCGATATCGATTCCAGGAACTTCTTTATGGTCTCTTTCGCTCGTGCGTATGTACGAGTTAAACATCCAAGCTCGCCTTGTGCTTCTTAATTTGTGAGGTGGGGTAACTATGCTGCGCGATGAACACATGACGAGTTCAGCCCTTTGCGACGTTGACTTTCCGAAGTGAAGTGTGAGAGAACATGGCGAACGGCATGACATCGCGGAGGCGGTTCGAATTCCACGATGATCTCAACCGTTCAGGGAGACGTTAGGAAGGGACTTTGGACGTGATGGTGTCGGCGCGTCTTTGTATCAGCGAGCAATCGGCACGAACGCGCAATGCTACATAACAAGCTCACTTGATGACTTTATCCCCGTGTCATCGCGCTGACCTTCGTCATGAGGGGCAGGAAGTGCCGATCCGTAAATGCCGTAAATCAGCTCCATTAACGGTCGCCCGTCCTGCATTGGAATTTGGCGGTTGTAGAGTCTAGATGTTGCCTGGATGTTGCGCAAACGAAAACACGACACCACGCAAGAAAAAGGAGGATGCCGCTACCTCTCGCATTGCAGCAGTTTTCTCAGCTGAGGTGCGCTGAAAGGGCAATGATGAGTCAAAACAGAAACCCAAAAAAAAAAACTCGGCCCGTTTACGGAAAAATAGAATCTTCCGCCACGGACATGCGCGTCCAGATCGTACATAGACCTTCTGGACTCCCAAAAAATGCTCTTGGCATCGGTGGGTAGAGAGTACTTAAGCGTAAGCACATGGGCGAGTTACAGGACATTAGGAGAAATTAGGCCATCATAACCTGGATACGTAGAAAAAGGCCCTGAACATGTTCTAGGGACATATCATAATATGTATGTACGCACTTGCAATCAAGGGCGTTCATTACCAAGCAGTGCCTCAGAATTCGTTTTTCCGGATGAGAAGTCTGGTAATTAATAATGTGAAAAGAAGGCCGGTCGTGCTTGGTTGTTCTTCGTTAGAAATGGAGTATGAGGTGGTGACTTCAGTCGACCCAGTCGATGAGAGATAAGTAGGCCAATCGAAAACGGCCCAAATGTCATTCATTGAATAGATGATGATGAAAGAAGGTTTTCTGATGATGAGTGTAGGAATTCGGCAGAATTTTGTAGACTATACTTTTGGGGTTAAGCCCATTTGTGGACCCAACTTGACGACCGTCGATGAGGAGCCTGAAGCCCAGGTTGCTGACATAGAGGGTGCTCGCCGCTCAGCGTTTCAAACGTCAATGAGCTAGAGATGAAAATTGTCGTCGTGGAGGCATCGTAGTCGTGACAGAATAATCTGTTAAAAACAAAGGGAAATTTCTGCGCACTGAGGCGATATCCAGGGAGCTGTGGGTTGCTTGGTGAACCTGCCATCACTAAAGAAAGAAGCTTACGATATGTATGCACAGGGTCGATCCCTTTATTTCAAGCAAGGGTAGCAGTTTTTACGTTTCTTGCTCCCCCTGCCCTCGCTCTGACGTTGTACGAAGAAGTGTCGGTGAAGAAAGGTTCGTCGCAATGTTTTGTTTTTCGCATGTTTATTTATTCCTGGTGGCGACGGCGAACATTAATATTGATGCATGATGGATCGTGACTGGACTCCGAGTCCGTCCTTGATCAATTTTTATACCGCCATTGGGGCTGTAGCTGTCCAACGTCCGGCAGCTATGGACATATCCAGCGATGCTTATTTCCGTCTCTTTTCCACAGGATCTTGACTGCTATCCTCGACGACTCAAGTTCCAGCAATCGCCTACCGAGACCAACTAAGTACAGCTCGCACGGACACCCTCGTTGCTTTGCTGGGCGTCCTCTTACCGTCTTCGCAAGTCACATACGTGGGATCTGACACGACATGGGTGCTACCAGCGACCAAGACCCTTTCGCTCTCTTCCACACTCCGCCGCCCAACGAAACTCCCGGAGAACGAGCAGCTCGCCAGGCAAAAGAGGCGGAGGAAAAGCGGGTTAGTGATCAGATCGACGACCAGTTGAAAGCAGAGCGTTTGGCGTTGAAAAAGCAGAAGTATACGGTTCGCGTGCTCCTGCTCGGTCAATCTGAGAGTGGTAAGTGCTCATCTAGCGCTCACTGTCAATTCTTATTACTACAACTAACTGGATCCTACGTCAGGTAAATCGACGACGTTAAAAAGTGAGTATTCATCTTACTCGAATAGCGCCATGGGTTCTGACGACTCGCACTGAATCAGACTTCCGGATGCGATATGCGAAAGCTGCATGGGAAGCTGAGCGTGCCTCTTGGCGCGCTGTTATTCAGTTGAACATCATCCGCTCTATCATCACTATCGTCGAAACCCTTCAAGCAGAGATGGACGGCGAGGCTATCGACCAGCCCGATACTCCTAGTACCCCCCGTGTACCTGCGACGCCAATGATCGCCCACCCCCCATCCGGTGAAGCTCAATCATCGGATTCATTCCACTACGATCCCTTGTCTGACCCAGGCGCCTCTCCGACAGTGGTTACCTCTTTCATCACCTCTAGACAGAGTTCCGACTCCCTCTCACGGACCGCTTCACTCTCAAGATCCACGGCCGCGGCGTCGTTATCAACAGCCCTTACGGGGAAGCATCAACTTCTAAAGCTGCGCCTGGGTCCTCTGCGCCGAGTCGAGAAAGATCTGAAGAAGCGGCTCGGTGAAGGCGCAGAGGAAGAACGAGATGGCGTAGCGGAGTCGTTGGGACCTCTCAGCCTGGAGAGCGGGTCTGAAGTTCTCGTTCGACGCCAGCAGAAGGAATTCGGGGTGCATCAGCTACAAGAAGCCTTAGAGAGAGGAACAGCGCGGAGTGGAAGCCGCCGAGGACACGGAAGCGACGATGGAGCCACTTCCCCGGATGACGTTGACGAAGCCACGGAGGTTCTTGCGAGTTGCCTCGATGATATGAAGACACTCTGGTCAGATGAAGTTGTAAAGGTCGTTTTGAAGAAACGAAGAATACGACTGGAAGATTCAGCTGGATTGTAAGTCTTTCATGGTGTCGTCTTCAACCTGTTAATTACGACATGCCCCAGTTTCTTAGACGACCTTGACCGCATCGCAAGGCGGGAATACGAACCTTCTGATGACGACGTCATTCGGGCTCGTCTGAGGACGTTGGGTGTGCAAGAATATCGAATAAAATTCGAAGCCAACTCCAGTGTGTTCGCTGGTGCGTTTTACTGACTACTATTTCCCTATGACATAGCTATTTAACTCAGTCATTCCAGGCGGTATCGGAGGAGATGCTGGCAGGGACTGGCTCTTATACGACGTTGGCGGATCTCGGACGATGGTACGTATGCACGTTGATCGAACGAAACCCCAGCTCATTCCACTCAATCTAGCGCCATGCTTGGGTACCCTATTTCGACAATATACAGGCCATTATATTTCGTGAGTATCTCGTTAAATATGTCGTACTTATCCCTGAAATAACTTTACCACCTTTCTCGAAAGTTGCTCGTGAGTTGCTTCGTTATCGTTGTAACGTCCTTGCCCCTTTATTAACTATTTCTTTCGTAGCGGTCTCGTGCTTCGATGAACGTCTATCGGAGGACTCCAAGGTCAATCGTCTCGAAGATTCGTTCCTCCTATGGCGGAAGATTTGCTCGTCCAAGCTGCTCGCGAAGGCGACTATGATCCTCTTCCTCAACAAGTGCGACTTGCTGAAGCGGAAACTGAAGTCGGGTGTGCAAGTAAAGACGTACCTACCCAGCTTTGGTAGCAGGAGCAATGATGTGGGAACTGTCGTGAAATGTGAGTTATGGCCGGTTTACTTGGGCTGAAATTATTATCGACTCGACTGATATCGAACGCGCCAGATCTGCGAGAAAAGTTCAAGGAAGTTTTGAAGGAGCATTCTCCGGAGCCGCGCTCTTGTTACTTCTACGCCACATCGGTCATCGTTCGTCATTTATCTCCCTCCTCCCTCTCCTGTCTCATTTTATGATACTGCAGGATACTAAAGCGACAGCCACGACGATCAAAGCCGGTATGTTCGCTTGCATGTCTCATCCCACCTCTCCCTCCTGATGTTTTCCATTCATGATGTAGTCAAAGACAGTATTCTCCGGGATTACCTCAAAAGTGCAGATTTCGTGTAACTCCTAAGCGGCGCTTTGACTTGCGCGCTCATCCTATTTTTCTACTTATATCTTTCGGAAAGTCGAATACATCATATATCCCCATGGAACTTTATATTGTTGCTTCGCCATGTACATATTTTCAGAGCTCTGCTTCATCCCCTCTCCACGTTACGTTATGTTCTCTTCTCTGTTCCTTTGACGCATTATGGTTAGCAATGTTACATTTCTATTTAATCTTCAAGTAGTGTAAGGCTGGCATCTTACTCCGTATCAAGTGATCATGACCATTACAACACTCATGCAATTTTAAGTCGTGCCCTTCCTGAGTCGACAGTGGTACGACTTTACTGGGCTCGCTAGATAGCTCGGGGTTGTCCATTGGAAGACGGGTCGTGAAAGCCTTTTCGATTGTGGTTGTAGAACCAAGAACGCCGCCTTCGATCTTCGGAACAGTCATGTTCTAAAGTTGTCGATGGTGGGCGCTGACTGCGCTCTGTCACTCGTATATATCACAGCCGAACTTTCCAAGTACACCGCCAGCTCATTTATGCGCTTTCACTTGGCCAATCTCGGCACTGCGACTATTGGACAGTCTGGCGCGATGTCACTTTTGTTAGTTTAAAATAGAAATAATTAGAGGGAAGCACACACGAGATAAATCGTCTAATATATTATGAGGATAACCGCTTTCTACATGCCGTCTGCGCCAGATCTAACTTGAAGTATGTGCATATCAATATCGCTCGAGACGCTGGCCGTACTTTCCGGATCTAATGTTGTGGGACGCAATTTCAGCATGTTCATAATCATCCGGCAACACTGTAATAATTGAAACATCAAACTAGAGTTCGCGTGAAAGTTAAGACAACTCACGGTGATAGATAATAATGAGATCGGCCAGCTATGTTTAACAACTGAGTAAATACTGCGCACGACGACGAACTGATGAATGCGACTCACCCAAAAACAACGTGTGCTTTTGACACTTGACTGATAAAGGAGTAGGGTATGATGGCTGAGAATAGCGCTGTTGTGGTTCCGTGAGCCATCACGGGTGGATGAAGAAAGAACACCGGCAGACGAACAACAAACGAGGATCACTATCCAGATTCCATCGCGGGTAACGACTCGTGCAACAGGTACCCCAAGCTGTGCGAGATTCCGTTTCGCAACTGTCAATATACCCAACGGTAGGTGCGTTACCCATACGAATATACTGAATATTACGATCAGAAATGGAATATTAGGTAGTTCAAACCATGCGGCGTACCAGAAGTAGATGATATTTGGGTGTGTCTCCGTCGTGTCGCATATACAGTCGAACGGAACATCAAGGATTGTGCGTGGCGAAAGTACAGCTTCCGCAGCAATTTGTGCACAGAAGAGCAACACGAGAAGGACGGCGATCCTAATGTCTTTCAGATAAAGTGCATAAACTGGGAAATTTTACGCTGTGGTCAGTACAATGGACATGGAACTCTGGTGTTTCGTCAACTTACTTCTCAGCATCAATATCACGTCAAGAGCAGCCATCAAGCAGCAGGCCGCTATAATGAGGAACATAAACCACTGCTTGCACACAGTATCCGGGATATCTACACTCCAAAGCGGCCCAGAAACGAGATAGAAATTGATGCTAGAATGTCAGGCGCAGAAATCAGCTCTAGAAAGTGTGTAATGTGTGGTACATATCCTGACCTTTGCACAATGATCGCGAAGTAACGCGAGAAAATATATGTTATCTTCACGCCAGTAGTGGGCCGTCTGTTTCCAGGACAATCAAGCCATCCTAGTCAATATTGCGAGATCATGCACATACCGCCATATATGACGAAATTCATCTCGCGATGTAAGGATGTACTCCCAGGAAAGAACCGCCAGCGAAGCCACTGCAGGGAGGCAAAGATAGAGCATGAATACTTAGAGAGCTCTGGGTAGATGCAGAAATTCGAACTTAACACGTAGACCATTTACGCAAAGAAAGGTTCTCGACGAGTTTGTAGTCAATAGCATTGGGTTTTGGCAACACCATGAAGTGGTAGGATGGGCAGGGGTGAGCGTTACTGCTCAAGGCTCACTTGAAGTGAACGTGCTGAAGGAAAGAGCCTGGGAAGGAATAAGGCAAGAATAAGGTTGGCTCCATAACGCCGTGTCCTAAATCGCCTATCAGTTTGATTAATATATTTCCCCAGCCTATTTATAAAAGGGTCTCGCGACGATAAGTGTGTGACAAAAGTGCTTATCAACATCTTAACATATCAACGAAACTGAATGTCTGAAGGCAACGGAAGCGCTAATTGCATGCGGGCATTCCTGCATTCTGTGTCCCTTTTCTCTACAATAGTAGCATTCATCGGGATATGGTCTGCTGTTACCCGCTCCTGAGTTGTACGCATTATTCCTTGGGTATGGTTGTTGGTAAGAGTAGGGCTGCGACGCTCCCGCCTGTGGCTGGACCGCCTGAGTTTTTACTGCTGAAATCAGCTGCTCGAAGCGTCGGTCCATTACTTGGCTGTACTGCCGCATTTCCTGCTGCTGCTGCTGCTGGATTTTTAAGGAATCCGCCAGTCGCGCTACAGTCTCTTCCATTTTAATAGTTTCCTCTCTTCGTTCGCCTGAAGCTCCGCGACCCAGGTCTTTGCCTACATCTAACAGCTGTGAAGCCCGCCTTGCTATGATAACCGCGATTTCGATCACCTGCTTCCATTTGTAGTGATCTTCTACTCTCACTTCTACGGTAGCCGGCGTCGTCGGCGTTGTGCTTGTAGATGCCCCTTGCGCGTCTGCCAAATCGTCCATTTTATCTCTCAGCCGTTGCCGAAAGTCGTCTGACAGGCACGTTAGGAAGTCTATCACCAGTTCTTTATTTGACATAAGCGCTGGCTCTACTAACAGTTTTTCGGCCTCGGCTACGAAAGCTCGTTTCAAGCCTAGTAGCGCATGAAGGTCATCTTTAGGTATCCCATGCCTCCCAGCTTTCTCTGCACATATCTTTTTGAAACGCTTCAGTGAGCCTCTTTCGAGCGCGGCAGCTTCTGGATAGCTTTTGATGACTTCGTCTTTAAAAGCTTTCCAGTTTCCGGTTTTATACTCGTCGAAGGCACTCCATTCTGCTTCAGTCTCTGCCGGGGCATATTTGCCTAGCAACTTTATTTTCTCTTGATCAACCGTGATAGAATGAGTAGAATAGAGATCCTCCATGCGAGATATAAATCTCAGCAATTCGGACTCCTTGTCTGGATCAAACTTCGGCGCATCTCGTGTTCTTGGTGCTGGCATACCCATCTTAGTAGATCTAGTTGGTATGTGCGGTGTTTGGAAAGGTTCTTGTAACGTATCTTCCTCTTCCTCTTCTGGTGGGGAGGTTGCTCTTTGTATAGGTACAGAAGCCGTCCTAGATAATACTCTGCGAGATGCGCTTTGAATATTATTGAAGGATCTGACTTTCTGGCTGTAGTCTGAGCGGGTTTTCTCTCTCGAGACTGGTTTTTTCTTCTTTGGTAATGGTAAAGGTAAGGGTTCTGTCCCTGCCCTTATAGAATTATAGGTGGTGCGTGGTGCTGGTGCCCTTGATGAAGAAGCTACCACTGACGCAGGCTTATTGGCGCTCTTGTTCCCCTTGTTAGGATTACTTGAGCCCTCAATTTTGTATGGTTTTAACCGTTAAACGATTCAAATCCTATACAGGTTGAAGCACGACTTTCTGTATGAATAATCGACGCCTCTTTTACCGCTACCTCATATCAAATATCTTAGAAACCCCCCTCGCGGTGGGCTCCAGATAAAGATGCTTAGTGCGGGGTGTGTGTGAACTACTAGATAATCAAGTAGTCGCGTTTAATAGACTCGGTAATGTCTATTAAAGGATCACTATCAAATCTAATCTGCTTCACTTTTAATACTACTAGTCTACACTTCAAACACCCAAATCAATGTTTAGTTGACTTAGTTCGTCCAAGGGGAGGATAATAGTTTTATAGTATCGATACCTGATGAAAGGTTTGCGATAAAAGAAGGTTTCTAACTAAGTAACGGCTGGGGCAAGGCCTTAGATGCGTTAATAGTCAATAGGTCGTTTTAAGTCCAATAGACTTGTGTGATTTCGTAACTGGTGGCCTGAAACTAGTGCTCTATGCACAAACTGCTAGCTGATCTCGTTCTAACTTGTTCTCCAATTGAGAAGATGGCTCTATGCCCTTTACTTGTCTTTACTTGTCTCAAAAACTCTACTAGTGGAAAGAGGCGCGCAGACTCCTTATCTGCCAACACTACAGTTCCTAAACAATGGCCAGAGGCGCGTAGACGCTTCGTCTACCGACACTACAGTCCAGGTCCCCAGATGTCCTTTGACAAAGGGTAGGTTTTGAACAAGTCACTTAGACAGGTTCCTTGGCTTATAACTCTCTTTCTTTGGCTTGGAAGCGCACTTAGACACTTGTTCTCTCTCTTAACAGTTCGTTTATATCATTACTTGGTTTCTTTTATATTATGGGACTCTCGCTTTGAAGCTACCTAGTACTTAGAGGCGAAACACTTAAGATATAACTCTTAAGCGCTTGTATCTCGTGGGTGGTAAATTGCTTGTATTCTACGGTGTTACAGGGCTGCTTATATACTACTGAGACGATATATTATTACATAGATGCAATGACGAGAATATAGAGATTTCATGGGCATTTGTGCGCAAGCGGCGGCCTTGTGGAGTACAGTTTCCGTGCGCGTCCGCTCAATCATGCCTTTTTGGTTGGATCGGGAGCTCAGATCGTCGTCGGCTCAGCTAACTTAAGCGCCTAAGACTTACTCCTCCTCGACCGCGTGGTATACAGGCTCGTGACCTTTCGTTTTCATTGGTATCTTGTCTTGTCATTGGCTATCGACTGACCGGAGCATAGACGCGCTTACATCTCGTCGGAGACGCTCGGGCAATCCTCACCCGTTCTGTCCGTGATAATCCTCGTGATTAGGGTTGTAACCCTTTGTCCTCCGTACCCGATACTCTGGTACTCTCGGCGTGCATCTGGGATCTCGCTGTGTCGAGTTATGCACCCCAGAAATCTTCCTGTACCAAGTTATTACCCGATATGGTATGTGTTCCCAATTTGGTATCCCTTTGATCCGAGCTTTGATCGGCGTTGCTACAGGCACGTCTATGGGCGTCTGCTTTACCCCGCTGCTCCACTGTCCTCGGTGCCTTCGGCAATGTCACGCGACCTGTCCTGTAGTGTGCCTAGATGTCCGTTCTTTAATCTAGAGATCCGCGCCCTCGCTGTATAGGCCGGATGGTTAAGATATTACTGAAAGGCGCCTATTCCGTACACTTCATTAGATGTATTGACTGTTATCTCAATAGTTACTAATGATAATGTCTTTATTAAACCGCGCATTCCTCGTTATCTTGCATAGTTTCCTCTAGTCCTTAGTAGTCTTGTCATTGTAATGTCCGGACTTGTAACATTTAGACTACATTGTAAGCTTTACTAAGTGCTAAAAATAGCTCAGGTAAGGAGAATAGTATTCCGTTCAGAGCTAGCCGCTCGCGGTCTCTTCAGCGGGGATGGGTGGATTGAGAAGGATGACTTCGGATGACATTCTAAAATTAGATGGAAAGCGCCCGTGTGATATTTTTAGATGACAGCGCTTGTGCCTGGTTTGTTTTCTATAGATTAGATAGCCAGAAAGCGCCCTAGTTAGATATTTTTAGATTCAGACGTGCCTCGGCGCCTGTCTCCGTTATCTATTGATTAGATACCTTTGATTAATCCCACACTGCATATTTAAAAATAGACATGGTTATCTCTGCTCGAAAACCTCTGGTAGAATAGATTAAATAAAAACCTTTGAATATATTTGAATTGGCTACTGTAAGGTATACAAAAAAAGAAAAAGAAATACAGGAGTGAAGCGAAGATAAGAGAACAAGGAGGGTACATAGCGACGTGAGTAACGCACGTCGTCGCCTCTCCTGCTGCTGCTGATCCTTGTTTTCCTCCTTCTCATCGCATTGCTGCTGCCCCCTCCCACCTCGTTGTCGGCGCCATAACAGAGTAGCAACAGCGGTCGTGCTGTTGGCGCTCCGCCCACCTCGTCGCCGTCGCCGTGCTGAGCAGCAGCAGCTGTCGTGCTGCTGCCGTGCTCCCATCTCGCCGTCGTCGTCGCATACCAGCGACAGCCATAGTGCTGGTGCTCGACGTTGTCGCCGTATCTGCGCAGTGGCTGCTCCCGCCTCGTTGTCGCCGCCATAACGGAGCAGCACCAGCAGTGTCGTGCTGCTGGTGCTGCTTCCATCTCGTCATCGCCGTACCCGAGCAGCAACGGCCGTGCTGCCGCTGCGCTCGCCCTTGTCGTCGCTGTATCCGAGCAGCTGCAGTGGGCGCTGCCGCTGCTGCTTCCACCTTGTCACCGTCGCTGTATCCGAGCAGCTGCAGTGGGCGCTGCCGCTGCTGCTTCCACCTTGTCACCGTCGCCGTATACGAGCAGCAGCCGCCGTCGTGCTGCTGCTGCTGCGTCCACCTCGTCGCCGTCGCTGCATCCGTACACAAGCAGCAGCAGTGGCCGTGCTGCTGCTCCTGCTTCCATCTCGTCGCCGTCGCCATGTCCGAAAAAGACGAGGACCGTTCAACGGTCGTCATCATATCGTAGTCTTGCCTATGGATTGGGTAAGTGGGGGGAGGGAGAGAGGAAGAGCAGAAAATGGATCGAGTCATACGACTCGATCCGTCACGTTCCGGGTGGTTCTCCCTCCGCTGTGACGTGGTAGGTGGTCATTGCACATGCGAGCGCTGTCGGTGTGGAATTCGCCTCGCAGCTGGAGATGCGAGGTGGGTTACGTGCTGTCCATAAGGGTGAGGTTGGCAGTTGAAGTGGAGGTGACCAGTGGGAGATGGATAGTCGTGGCGGGTGGAAAGAGACTTCAAACGTCGTACAGACGACGTTCGAAGTCAAGGAGAGGACGACGAAGCTTCATCGTCCCCGCCTTCGGCACGCGAGTAGAGTGAAGGGTGCTGGTTGAAGTCGAGTGCGAGGTGGGAGGGCAACTGGCGGGGCGGAATGGTGTTGATGTCAGTGACAGCCTGGTTCCAACGGAGTCGGCAGCAGATGAAGGTGGAGGCAGTGGCGACGTAGTATGCCCGAGCAGGTTCAACGAGGTGGGTGGGGGTTGACGGGGTGTCCAGTAATAGCGTAATCGGCTGGGGTGGATGACGCGAAATGGCGCGGCGGACAGGTAGGGAACATCGTCTCGAGCAGACGACATTTGAATCTGAGGCCTTGAGGAGACGACGAACCAAAAGTCCGTTGTCTCCTCATATAAGCTGTGGGGCGGGGTGAGTTGCGGATGAGAGTGCGCAACGAGTCGGCACTTCCGACTCGTTCTACCAACGCACCTTGTAGGTCTCCTTCCGCCATAGCCTTCCCGGATGTTTCCCCACCTCCCCTGGCCTCCTAAGTCCTTCCAATGTGAGCCCACAGTCTTCGACGAGGGGAAAGAAACGCAAAACAGCGCCGATGGGAGACGACAGAGGACAGACGGTAAGATCAACAGTGACAAAGTGTTGTTGATTTCAATCGGGCGGAGTTTAAAATCCGGCCCGGCGTAGTCCGATCCTTCCTCCTCGACGACGACGAGAGTGCATTAATGGAGGCTAACACATTTCTGCGAGCTTTAGGAATCAATTTATTGTTAGAAAATATGTATTTAAATTAATGACACTAAAAATTTCAATCTCGAAATACTGTATGTATCTTACATCAATGAAATCTATGCTCTGATGCGAAAGCGTGGTGATTTCGGGCGCTCGCAATCGAAAACCCTATGCCTGGCCTCCTCGAGTATTCAGAAATTTAACTTTCTCTCTCATATATCACCTATAGCTCATTTAAAAGTGTTTTAGATACCTTAAGGAGCTTCAACGAAATGTCGAGGGACGAGGATTTAGAAATAACATGAAGGATGTAGAAGTGATTCAAGATTTCCTCTCCATTCATGCCTAACTTGACTGCAAAGGGTGTATCATTTACACATGGCTGCACTGGGCCCAAATAAATTTCACAATTATAATTTGGTATACTATTGCTATGACTTTTCTACCTCTCAGAGTATTCAAGGCAGTTCTTAAGGTCCTAAAGGTGAGATAGACGACTGCAGATGTCCGTAAATCACCACCATGGGCTGGAAACTCAAGTAGCACTATACTAGAGGATCAAAGCTCGGCTCGGACCTCATTAAAATATGAAATACTTCTATTCTAAAAATTTACCGTCACTAATCTACGTAGTTACCGATCAGTTTAATGTCGTCCGAGGCATCCTCGATGAGCAAGACAGAAGACGCGGAGACGCGGACCGCCTGTCTTAGCCAATCAAATCGATTTCGGCTAACGCCGAAATGCGATCAACCGTGGTTGAACGCAGTTCATTTCAGCTCTCGACTTCCACCACCTATCGCCTCACTGCCACTGCGCCATTTGGCAATACCAACCCACAGCACCCCAGCTTATTCCAGGTCGACCCCGCCCGCCCTACATCGCACCACGAACGAACAGCCCAGCGAGTCACAAAGCCCACCCCATCGACACACGGCTAGCAAACCGGCGCCAACAACGCCGCGCACCCTTCCCCCTCCTTGAGGGCAAGGAGGGATGTGGGCCGGCCCTTGAAGCCTCTGGAGCGAGGGGTTCAGTAAAACACGAGGGGAGACCCTGGTAGAGGGAGACCCACCCGGTGCGCAACGAATCGAGTCGTATGACTCGATTCGTTTTCTGCTCTTCCTCTCTCCATCCCCTCACTTACCCAATCCATAGGCAAGATGACGAGATGACGACGACCATTGAATGGTCATCGTCTCTTCCCTTATTCCGCTGGCTGCTCGGACACGACGATACGGCGATGGCAACGAGATGGAAGCAGCAGCAGCAGCAGGTTATGGGACCTTTTTTTATTGCGAGTAGGGGAGTAGGGTTGAAACCTATAGGGTAGGGTGGGTAGGGTAGGGTAGGGTAGGGAGAGTAGGGTGGGGTAGGGAGAGTAGAGTGGGTACAGACAGTACATTATATGAGTAGACACAGTGGATTGTATGAGTAGAGACAGTAACACTCACATGAGTATGTTGTATGCTCATATATGAGAGCACATACCACACTCACGTGAGCATGTTGTATGCTCACATATGAGAGTAGGGTTATAAGGAGTCGTGGGGGAGCATATAACCGTAACCTTAGCGGAGACCCTAACCATAAAAAAAGAACCCTAATCATAAATTAGGGTTACCCGCCCTGCCAAATGAGCAGCACGAGGGGTGCGTGGCGCTCGTGAGAGGCGCGCGCTGCATGCTCCCCTGCAGCTTCGCCTGCCTCGCAGGTCAGCATGCAGCAGGTCAGCGATGTCAAAGTGCACGTGCCAACTGCATGCAGTTTGCTACGCTGCAGTTTCGCCTGCTTGGCATGTCAGCGAGCAGGCATGACGCTGTCCACGTGACAGGCGCACGCAGCAACTTCCGCCGCCCCTTCGCCTGCTCCGCATGCCACGATGCATCAGGTCAGTGAATCCTGCTGCCCACGTCACGAGCGCACGCACCTTGCCCAGCTGCAGCTCCGCCGGCGTCGCCTGCCACCATGCAGCAGGTCATGCAGCTTGTTGAGCACGTGACAAGCAGTATGCCCAGCTGCAGCTTCGCCGGCCTCGCATGCTAGCATGCGGCAGGTCATGTTGCCTGTCGAGCACGTGACAGGCAGTATGCCCAGCTGCAGCTTCGCCGACCTCGCATGCTAGCATGCAGCAGGTCATGTTGCCTGTCGAGCACGTGACAGGCAGTATGCCAAGCTGCAGCTTCGCCGGCATCGCATGCGAGCATGCCGGAGGTCGGGCGTGTTCCGCCGCACGTGCCATGTGCACCCAGCCCTGCCGTCTCGCCTGCTTCGTATGCCCGCAAGCGGCAGGCCTGAGCGCATTCGCCGTGCGACCCTTATTGCTGCTTTCCAAAATAGATACCGCCTGCCTGGCATGTGAATGCGCACGGAGTGGCTCCGCGCAGGGTGCGTGAGGTGGTCCTCCCTCATAGCACCAGTTGCCTCCGTACCCATGTAGCTACTGTCATTGATGAAAGAGACGGATTAAAGTGCAGTGGATTGATATGAGCGAATGCAAGAGGTCTCCGCGGCCTCAATGCCGCTCCGCGTGCGTCGATCGATGCCCTCCTAGCGGGTGAGCGTGCGGTGTCAGTTTCCTTTAGATTGGTGTGCAGCGTCGCTTTTGGATGGAGCTCCTTACGCACTGCCTGGTACATTTCCGTGCGCTACACAGTCACTCAACGATCAACTTTCTATCTACTGCTCAATTTAGGCTTCTTCTGCTTATACGTTCATCTTTCTGTGTGATGGTGGAATCATCGCGAATGTTTATTTTATAATTAAGAATACAGCGGTGCATGTAAAGTTCGTAGATAGCATGACATTGTATTTGTCGACAACGTGGAGAAACAATTAGCAAAGTACGCGAAGAACGAAAGAAACACTTACCGCGCCTGACATGCACATCCCCGTTGACGTCCCAAAAAGTCCCACTAACGACAATAATGTCTCCATCTCGCTCCAAAAGCGATTCGACC
The DNA here is from genome assembly GCA_015499995.1 of Flammula alnicola. NCBI lineage: Eukaryota > Fungi > Basidiomycota > Agaricomycetes > Agaricales > Strophariaceae > Flammula > Flammula alnicola. The sequence continues at coordinate 65,171 of JADNRV010000203.1, read as the reverse complement.
GAACGACCTAAGAGACGTTTCGTTAAAGCTTTCTAGATAGGATATAGAGCGGACTCACCTTGTGGTGTCGACTCGACGTACACGTCTCCTCCAACTTGATACAACTGACCGCCGGTAATCGTCACGTTCTTCGTGAGCGGCACTGCGAACGAGAAGCTCCTAAGGAAGATCGTGCAACTGTATATTGAAGCGAACACTTACCGCCGGCCCAAGAACAGATCGCGGGCAGAATTCGGCGAGCCAAGCGCTTAGATAGCTCTGATCGAAGGCTGGTTAGTTTGTTTGGCTACTACAAGATAAGATTGGAACCTTACCGTATAGAATGCAGACTATCAGTATCCAGCATAGGACAATGATCTCGGACATTGTTGGTATCGACGGCGGCAGTACACGGGGGATGCAGATGACACGATGCGCGACGAGCAGTGAGCAACACGACCGACGCGACGTCCGGTGGCTGGCGGGAGCACGTGCTCAAGCGTGTCACGTGCTGTTCTGCACGCACCTGAGCTTCTCGCAAGCCTTCGTCTGTCGCTCGCTCTCTCTGCAGTGCTTGCATTGCTCGTACGAGGCTGCGCATTCGCCCTCTTGGCCAGCGATGCTCTGCGCTCGACTGCTCGTACCAACGGTCGGCGGCGTTGCATGAGCCATTCTGCTGTGTACGCGTCGTCGTCAGCACACCCACGGCGTCGTGGCATCGATGCACCCACCATTCTCTCGCGACATCCGTCGTTACACCTGCTGTTGCGCCCGCGTGATCGTGGCATCGCCGACACCACAGCAGCAATGGCTGCGTGGCATTTGACATCGCTGCACCCGCTCTTGCACCCCACACGCGGCTCGTGGCATTGGTGCGCCCACGTTATCGTCGCATCGTCGTCACTGTACCCGCGGCTATGTCGGTGCAGCATTTCGTCGTCGTTGCACCTGTCCGAGGCATCGTTGAAATGACTGCCGTGCTGGTGCGTATCAGTTCAATGTTATAGAGTGAGCAGTGAAGGGTGCCCGTTCACGGGCGATCCTTGGGCAGGAACCGATAGTGTGGCAACCTGTAGTCAGAATGGGGCAACCTTATAGCATGAGAGTTGAGATTAAATCGACGTCGCGAGCGTTGATAGAACAGATGAGATCAATCGACCTCGACAAGAGATGATTGGATTGGGGTGGTAGAAACGGGTCCAGAGAAGTTGACTGAGGCAGAGAAACCTGCAAGAATGGTGATGAATAGCCATCAACGAGAGATGATTGGGTTGGGGTGGTAGAAACGGGTCCAGAGAGGTTGACTGAGGTAGGAGGCAGAGAAAACTGCAAGAATGGTGCCCGAGAAGGCGAGCTGTTGTAGACGGTTGCTCAGCGTGCCGGTGGTCTCGGCTTGAGTGCGCGTCATATGACGAGATATTTTCACGTGCTGCCTCAAATTGTCGCTTCGGTCGTAATCGATCGCATCGCTCGTTTTGGATATCTCTGGGTATGGCGAGGCAGGCGAAGCACTGCAGCTCATGCAACACGTGTCGGACCCTTCACGTGCACTCGGCACCGCCACGTAACAGTCCAGCCGCCGCACTGTGGCCGCCTTTGCCGGTGAAGCCCTGCTGCCTAAGCAACACTTGAGTGACCCTTGCACGTGCCAATCCGCCACGCCAGCATTAAAGCACACTCCAAAATAGGCCAACGCGTTGCGCGTTGCACTTAAATCTAATCTAATAATCTTCTGGGTTTGCTACACTGTATAATAATTCCCACGCTGTTTTGGGTGGAGGAGAGGAGGGTTGGAGGGCTTGTGATATCCGTTCATCGAATGAATATCTATATGATTTATGGTAGGGCAGAGAATGGTCGGTCAAAGAGCAGTGGCAACCGTTTGGCGTTTTTTTTCTTCTTTTTTTTCAGGGTAGGTTTCTTTTTTGTTTTGATGACCTTGGGACCTAGGGTTCCATGGGAGATTTTTATAGGGTCAACAATGACCTTTTACATAGGGTTCCAACATCCACCGAGGATTTAGGGTCATTGAGTTATTAAACTTGATGATTGTTCTTTTTTTGTTCATAGCATGATCACTGGGATCTAACTCGATGGCTGGAAAGGAGAAAAGGAGGCCACTTATTGTTTGGCTGTATTTGGCTCTATTACATTTCAAACCAATACATCTATCATCATCAACAACACTTCTATTTGGTTGGACCCTTTTTGGTTGCATCTTGGACTCAGACCACTACCTTCCTATTTTGGAAAGCACTCACAGCTCCATACAGCCGACGTGGTGAGCACTCGCCTTTCAGGTGTGACTGTTATGTCACATGTCACACTTTAATCTTCTCGTCCAGATACCACTTCTCCAATATCTTTTTCTTCGCGGCCTGTAACACCAATGGTGAGTCGTGATATCCAATACATTGGTGAATATCCCGCTGACCTGCCTGTGGACATAGCCTTTGGTAGGCAATGTCATTGCCTGGTTGCTCAATGTGTATAATTGATATGATATCGTGATCCAGTCTGCATCCAGTGCTTCCACAGTACGTAGATTGTGTTATTCATTCAATCCATGAATATCAATGACGGTCTGACTGACCAACAAAGATGCCAAATACTGCTGCAGTAAGTGCTCCAACCCCAAGCATCATTTTGCTAGACACACACCTTTGACTTCACAAACAGACTTCATTGACAGAGCTCGTTTCACATCCAATTTTGCAACCTCTTGGGCTATTTATTCAGCCCCTTTATCGGATTCTGATTTGCACTGCATGTGACAGTGCTCTTTTACCCGCTGCTGTTGCAAGGCACTTCCAGGATCAGCACACAGGTCCTTCAAATGTGCAGGTCAGCCAGGCGAGAATTGATCAGGTCGCAGCTGAGTGGGGATTGGCTCAAGTCATGCCTAAAATCATGGGGCCTGTCATTCAAATTAACGGTCTTCTCCTCATCAAAGATTGCATCAAATGTCCAGCATGTGGAGGAGTCTACAGCAGTCCGACAATGCCTGGCCATTACAGCAAAGAACATCCAGGCATCCGTGCACCCACCTTTCGTGATCTGCCCACTGTGCATGCTCAGCAGCTCAATAAAGGAAAATACAAAACCTTATTTGAGGTCATCATTCCTGGTTTACGTCCCAAGCTGCCATCGTCCGAAATCATCATCAATCGCTATCGGTCTGCACGAGATCAGTTAATCGACGAATATCTGCCCAAGACATTGGATGCACGCTCAGTTTCTCCATGGCTTCAAACTGTTGGCTGGTATTCCCATGTTCAGCCCTTCAATCGACAGGAGCTTCTCCACCTTGTAGAGATGCCCAAGAATGAAGGCTCACTGGGCAAGCTGAAGGCTGCTGTTCATGGCATTTATGCACTTGGATACCAGAGGATGGCAGAGACAAACACGATTGTCTTGCAAACACTCAACAAAGATGCGGATGGCAGGTGCGATATTCACCACTGGGTTGAATATTGAAACTAGATAACCTTATTTATTATATTACAGAATATCCAACCAGCCCTTCAAAAAGCTGCAGGAGGATGACACAACAGACCAATATGTCAATGTATTGGTTCGGCTGCTTGCCATGTTATTACGGCCAAAGAATCACTACAAGCTGGATCTGCCTGAAAAGGTCGAGCAAGCAATTGAAAAGCTTCGCAAGGCCTTGGATGCAGGCGATGATCGTGACATCAGGCATGCAGCAAATGACATCCTCTTTCGCATGTGGGCACGGGTCTGGAAAAAGTCCAGCATTAATAGCCTTGGGGACCCAACCATATGTTTTGTTGCCCTCTCAATGCTCAGGATGGATGGCGGATTCCAGTCCCCCAAAAACACGACTCCATTGATTTCCAAGCTCGCCTATGGCATACGCCTCGTCTTTCTTCTCGCCATCAAAAGATTGGCTGAGAAGACAAACATAGAAGACTTGCAGGCCTGCTCGAGGTTTGAAAAATGGTTCACCGAAAAGATGGACTCAACTTTCAATTCACTCTACACCCTGCAGCATTTGGCCACCAGCTTGGCCTATGGTGAACCTGTGATGCCCCGTGTTGTATGGACAGATCGAACAACATACCGTGTGATGCGCTATGGAGGGACAACAATTGAATTTGACAAGCTCACACCTTTATTTTCCAACCTAGAGGAGGATGCTGTTAGGCTCTGGGAGAATGAGGTGTTGATGGGACTGCCTCTGCGTGTTGACTATACTCACATCACAGATGATATGGCCAATGACGCTGTCGGCTACTCTTTCATTTTTGATAAACGCAACTCTTTCTTCCAGGATAGAGACGCTCTTGCAAAAGCCATTCTTGCACATCCTCAGCTCTCCAATCGCTTTCTTGCTGGATCCGTCGATGCATCAGGCGAACCAATCTGGAACATCACTGAGCTGCAGAAATGGCTGTTCAGCTATGCTCAGTTTCATGGAGTCCAAATCACCAATGCAGAGGCCAAAGGAGGTTCTCCCAGTCGGGGCACAGAGCTCAGTTGCCTTGAATACCGCAACAGTAGAACTCGTCCCCGTGGCTTGTACATGATGGGCAATCACCTGGCCCTCATGTGTCAATACCACAAGACATCCTCCATCACAGGAAGAAACAAAGTCATCCCACATTCCCTTGATGCCGTCACCTCTGATCTCATGATTCAGGACCTTGCAATTGCTCGTCCATTTGCAGAACTGGCAGCATACATATGTTATCCACATGACAAGGATGTGCAACACAGATACCACAGCTACTTGTTTATCAACAACAAGCAGCTTTTTCAAACCCCCCAGCTCACTCGAATTCTCAAAAGCTACACGCTGCCAGTTTACCAAGTTGGTCTCGGTGTCAATGACTGGCGACATGTCACTGCTTCATTCCGTCGAAAGATTTGCCCTGGGTTGGAGGACGTCATCGATGAAGATCAGACTCAGGAATCAATACAAGCGTTGCAGTCAGGTCATTCACGCCAGACAGAGAATCGGATATATGGTGTCAGCACAGAGACTCTGGGCGGGTCATCTGATGATGTCCTCCCTCTCTTTCTGGATGCCAGCACAGATTGGCAGGTCGCTTGCAAGGTGGTTCCTGGAGGTCACTTGCTTCCTTATGGCAAGGCACGCATGGCATATTTTGAGCGATTGGCGGCAGCCGGACAAATCAAGGCAAACTACACAACTCGTGTTACCACCATGGAGCAGGTGATGGATCGTGTCTTGATGACGCTGGACACACGTCTTGAGAAGCAGGCTGATATGATAGTCACTCAGCTTAGCACAAAGTTGGACCAGCTTTTAGAAAGCAAGATAGCTGACATCTTCGAAAGCAAGCTTGGGCAAGTGCTTGAGCAAGCCATGCAGAGGTCCACAGCAAGTAAGCTCATTGAATGTTATATCATAGTCTCTTGGATCTGAACAAGCTTGACTCTAGCGGCACAGCTGCCTGGAGATGCCAACGGTATGACTCTAGTGATGCAATATCCATCCATCTAATGAATATCACACTGCAGTCCCTCAGCCTGCTTTGTCACACAGTAAGCTGTCAATGCATGGTCTCCTTCAAGCCAAAAATGACTGATATACCAGTGGAAGGGGTAGCACCTGGGCAGCCACCATCACTTTATGGTATGTGCTGATCGTGAGACATCCATAAATAGAGTGAACATTGCTTCTACAGCTTCGTCCCCACCTCCACCACCCCCTCAGCAAGGTTTGTCCAGCATTGCAGCATTTGTTAGTTTGATAAAAATAACATTGATTCAGAGCCTTTGCACTACTCTCATAAAAGTAGGCATCACTTTGTTCACCCTTCCAAGCACGTGCATTGACATCAGTAACTTTTCAATGCATCCCAGCTCCACAGCAATGTATTTTCAGGTTTCTTTTACTTTTGCCTTTGCTTTGTTGACTCCCCATTTTTTTTGGGACAGCACCAGTGCTTTCTCATAGTGAGTGTTTTTCCAAAATGCAAAATGATAGATGGTTTTCTCAGAATGGCTTCCTTTACAGCCTGGTCAAGTGTCTTTAACACACCTCTTAATGTGATTCCCACTGGATCATCTGGAGACCGATGTGGGTTCACTGCATCGCTGGCTTCTAACTTCCGCATTGATCAATAGTCTACAGTTTCACAAATCCAGAGCCCTGTGATTACTCGTCCATCCAAACGGCTGATACAGTCACCTCCATTTGCTGAGGTGGATGACATTGAGGATGCCAGTGACAATGATGTGGATCAGCCACAGAGGGAGGACGACATTGAGAATGAGGATGAGGACGACGATGATAATGACATTTATGTAAAAGACCGTCCTCTACTGGACACCACACATGACACATACAGACGTGCTGCGATCATTCAGCCACTTTCATCTCGTATGTGTCTTTTGTTTCTGTCTAGAAAGCAAACCCTCATCTGATCTTCATGCACAGTTCACATTCAAGATGCTCCAGCAGCCTTGCAACCTGCATTTGGTATGTTGAAGGAACCTCGAATCTGTTTGTGACATACATATTCAATGGGAAACCTGGGTAGAGTTCAAGCAAGATGTTGAGATGGCCCCTCCAGCGCAACACGTTCGAGGTAACATATTGTTTCTGTTTCTTGTTTTCTTTTTTTTTACCTTGTTGTTGTTAATAGATCCAGCATTTCAATTCAACACCGCTGTTGACCCAATTGAGTTGGACATGCCAGGTAATGGAAAGCAGCCTGCCTGTTATGTGATATCCATCAATTGAATCAATATCACAGACGATGACCCTCTGGATCCAGACAGAGATGAATATGACCTTGAACAGTCTGCTCTTGATCTTTTGCGCAGGTACACTGGCAAACCAGATGCTGAGTGGTCAACAGGCCTGCAATGGGAGGCAATCAGACAAATCTATCAGCGGGATGATGACATCGTCGTTATAATGGCCACAGGCTCCGGAAAAACAATGGTTGCCATTCTTCCAACGCTCATGGGCAAAGACAAGGAAATTGCAATCATTGTGCTTCCACTTGTCTCCTTGATCACAGATTACAAGCGGAAATTCGATGCCATGCAGCTGCCATATGATCACTACATTACTGGCAAGAAATATGTCCGACCTGATGCCCGGTTCATCCTGGTCTCCATTGACCTCATGGTATTTCCAAGTTGGATAGAGTATCTGGCCAAGCTGGATGAGGATTATGATGTCGCTCGGCTCATCCTGGACGAATCCCACATCCCCATGACCTCCATCGACTATCGCAATGTGATGAAATCCTTGGATCAAATACGCACACTTTCCATGCAGATTGTGCTGCTCACAGGCACCTGCCCGCCAAGTTCCCAGGACCAGATGATGGCCATGCTTGGCCTTCAGCCAGCATCCACAGTCATATTCCGTGGACCCACTGATCGACCTGAGCTGCAATACATTCGGCTGCCCAAGGCCATCAATGCTGTCAATGCCATGGCGACTCTGGACGCCCTTCTTACAAAATACAGAAGGTCCAGGACCTCGGTGGACCGTGCAATGATCTTTGTGCCATATTTACAAAATGGCCACGAGATTGCCAGGAAGCATGACTGTGATTTTTATCATGGCGAACTGTTGCCCACAGGCACAGGGGATGCACAAGGGCGCAATCCACACACCACAGAAAAGGACCGCATCTATCATGCTTGGTATCAAGGCGAGAAGGATATCATTGTTGCAACAACAGCCTTGAGTGCTGGCAACGATTATCCATCTGTGCGCCTCGTTGTTCATTTCAATAGTCCCATTGAAATGATCAGCTACGTGCAAGAGGTCTCAAGAGGAGGTCGTGATGGCCTTCCTACCAAGTGTGTTCTCCTTCCGATCCACAACAAGGCACCCTCTGTTGGCCAGGAGCCCGATCTTAAAGGGCTCCAATCGATGCATGACTTCATATTTGAGGAAATGCAGTGCCTGCGTTATGCAATCACCAAATACTGTGATGGAGTTGGTGCATATTGCCATGATGATCCAAAGCGGCAGCTATGCAGCCTCTGTTCCTCTCAACGACCAGACAAAACCCAGCGTCCAGTTGAAGACCAGCCCTTGCAGGGCATGACAACATACAACAGCCCATCGAGGAAACGCAAACGCCAAGGCCCAGGAGATGGCAGTGCCTTCATATTGCCAATGGAGAGAGCCAAAAAGCTGAAGGCTGATCGTGAGATTGAACAACTCAACTACATCACCAACTTCCAAATGGCCTTGTCGATCTTCAATGCATCATGTGCCCTTTGTTCACTATCCAATCCATCAGCAAAACCACATTCTCTCACCCAGTGTCCTACTTTTGCTCAGTCATGGAGCACCTACAAAGTCTGGAAGAAAAGCATCAAGTATCCACTCAAGTTTCCCACCAAGTCTTGTTTTTTCTGCCATATTCCACAAATCGGTGATCTCCTTCATAGACAGGTTGGCAGCGCATCTGCCTGTGAATACCCAGATGTGGTGGCTCCTATTGCCTATACAGTTTTTCATGACAAAGAGCTCTGTTGTGATGCAGAACAGCATTTTGGTACACAGTGGAACACCATACAGGCTTATGCACAGTGGTTAGCACAAAAGCCAGTCAAGGACCATCTCACAAATATATCAGCAGTATTCTTGTGGTATGCCAATAGTCGATTCAATTTATTTTAGACAGATTGCTCTGGATGTATTCTGATCTTGCTCAAGTTTGTAAATATGAACCATTGAACAAGCGCCTCCATCTTCCCTTTCTTCATCTGTTGCAACTGCTGTAGAAATCTTTTAGTTTGAGTTTGCCATCCTCTCGCTTGTGTCTCGCATCTACTTTCGTTCTGCACCAATCGCAGTTCTTCTATCTTTTCTGCCTTTTGAGGGAGTACTTTTCACTCCCCCACTGATTCCACGTGAAATGGGAGGGAATCCACATGGAATGGAGGGAATCCACATGGAATGGGTATGGACTTCATGTGGAATTGGAGGGAATTTCTATCAGTTCCGGAGAGGACTTAGACAGCAATGCACAGTGTAGAGAGAAATCAAATATATTTATTTAAACTATATTTACATAGATGTACTACAAAAAAACCAAGAAAACGAGCCACAGGAATGCCTGCAGCTCGTTTTTGACATACCTGGGGGCCCTCGCCCACCCCGCCCACTGCACGGCACTGCCTCATTCTTTGCCATGTTAAGCCAGTCCTCCCACGGTGGCGGCATCATTGTCAGCACCACCATTGTTGTCGTTCTCAATAGGGCCATCGATCGCTGCGATGTCGTTCCTTGCGGGTCATCTGTGTGTGCTTCACATCCTGGCAGTCACGTCATCGCATCGTGGTCACGTCAGTGGTCGCATTGGTGGTGCCTCCATTGTCGCATTGTTGATGCCTCCATTGTCGCATTGTTGGTGCCTCTATCACATCGTTGGCGCTTCCCTTGTTGTCCTTGCTTCCATCATCGCGGTGTCATCATGTCCATGGACATGTCATTGGTGCCGCCCTGGTCATGTTGTTGGTGCTTCTGTTGTTGTCTTGTTGGTGATTCCATCATTGTGGCATCATCATTGCAGTCATGTCATTGGTGCTGGCATGGTCGCGTCGTTGGCCCTTCCGTGGTCGCGGTGTCGTCTCTGTTGTCACTTCCGGGGTCATGTCATTGTCGCTTCCATGGTGGTGGTGTCATCACCTCCGTGGTCATGTCATCATCGTGTCTGTCATTGCGACCACCCACCTGACATCAGAACGACATGGGAGCATGACATCGTGCTCCCGTTGTCATTGCCGTGGCATCCCCATGGCATGACAGTCATGGTTGCAGTGGGCTGCGTGTGATGTTGCCATCAGCATCATTTTACATGCCCGCGGCATGGTGCATCTGCGAGAGATGCAGTGGGGGGTCAGCTGTCGTCGCGGAGTCATCATTTACAACGTACCATGTGGGCCTCCCATTCCTGGGTCCCCCTTGCTATCCAACACCCCCCGTGGTGCGTATTCCCTTACGCCCCGTGCTGTTGCATCCTGCTGACTCAGTTTTGCATATCCATTTTGCTGTCGTTGCATGCTGCAGTCGCCGTTGTCGTCACCATGGTTGTGCGGTTGTGGTGTTCATGGAACAGTGGGTGGTCCACGTGGCAGGGTACGGTGGGGATGGTGGTGGGAGGGAGAAAGGGTGGTGACGTGGCAATGTTGGAGCTGCATCATCATCATGCAGAATGGGTTGCCAGGTTGCCGAGGTCACGTGCACTGACTGGCCTGTTCAGAATCCATCAATTCGTGTAATTAATAGGAAATTATTAATTAATTACTTAATACATTGATTATACAATAAATATATAATAAATCACTGCACAGCTGACCGGATTCCATTTTCCATTCCATTTTGTGTTCCGTTCTGGCAAATTCTGGTGCCCATACCAGATTCTGGGCCAATCCGCTACCCATTCCACCGGACTGACATCCAGTATTTTGGCTGGTCCCTGTGCCAAACCCATTCCACTGGAATCACCCGGAATCCACTAGGAATCCGTGGGGGACACATAAGAACTCCTTTTGAGGACTAGGAACCTCTTCAAGAAATTAGAATACGTGTTGAGTTTTCTCCTTTATTCTCATTCAAACTTCATCTACATCTTTCTCATCCTCAATTTTGACTGGCGTTTCTTGGTCTGTGCGTTTGACCTCCACCGCTTGTCGCTCCTGTGCTGTGACTTCCACTTGGCATTGCATTACCTCGTGGATATTGGCCTTGGCTGATACGACCTGGAATCCAAAAATTTCCAGGCCGCCCTTCAGCATTCCCAGGTCGACCTCCACCGCCACTGGTAAGCCCAACATTCACATTCATATCCCTCCACTGACAATCCTTCTCAATCACTAATTTCTTCCACTGCTTGTAGGTCTTCAGCAAAGGTGATTGATCATAGATGGATCACAAGAGATGTCGGTGGATATTCTTCTCAATGTAACGGATCAATGCAGTGTCGTTATAACCTGAGTCATGCTTGTAGGTCTCGAAATACCCAAAGAATAACTCCGCAGTGTCGTTTCCTTGCTTCAGGTTCTCCAGCGCGATCTGCGCATCCTCTTCCACTATGCGAGCATGGAACATCCTTGTCTTTGTGAGGATGTACCATGCTCGACATATGTGAGCATGGCATATACTCACATACGCAAGGACGTTCTGTGCTCATATATATGAGGGCATTCCATCCTTCCATAGATGAGTATGTTCTGCACTCGTGTATGCCATCAGCTGTGTTCACACGGTTGATGGGTGTTTCGTCAAATGCTGAGATGCACTCACCTGCAGCACCTTCTCGCTGATGATGGATGAGCTTAGAGCTCATTAGAATGAACACACCATTTCTGCCTCCATAATCCCGGCTTCCTCAGCCAACACGAGCACAGAGGAGGCTTCGTGCTTGTTTGTGCAGTCTGAACAGAACCTCCAAGACATCTGCCCCTGCACCTCCTCTCGAGCCACCACAAGTATGAACAAGCTTCATGTGTGCACCAGTGTATCTGTCAAGAACACGAAGTACTTCCGATGGCACGCACTCGAAGTTTGACTGAGGACAGTCAAGTTGTAAAGTGTGGGGGAGGGAGGCACTAAGGAGCGTTCAAAAAGACACCAGATTCCGGGAACGTTAAATCTACGCGGCAAACACAGATGAAAAAGTCTTATAAATCTGAGACAACAGGAGCTAGAAAGACGCGCAAAATGCATCAACTAGCTATGAGTCAATGTAGCCTACCAACGGCTAAGTCTTGAGCCAAAAAATCAATACAAAAACAGCTTCAATCTAGTAGAAACCTGAAGTGAATAGGCCAAGTCGAAGACAGACAGTCTATAATTAGATAACTGAGCGGCAATCAGTGTTCGCGAGCCTCGGTCAAAACTGCTACCAAAAATTGAATGAGTAACCTAAATATAGAACACATTTGATTGACGCGGGTTTCGGCCAAGTGCAAGCAAGACGCTATGCTGGGGCAGACTACACTAAGGATGACTTAGTCAAAATAAAACCAACATGGTCAGGGAGTAGAAGTCATGGGTGGCTCATCATAGAATGGTGTAAAACAAGAAACGGACGATGGACGAGGAGTAAAATAACAATCGAGTGTCGTCAGATTGACTTTATCCACCACCAAGCTTGAGTCCAGACTTACGTACCCAGAAACCCGCGTGGAAACGGTGAAGTATACAGGCACATATCATTCCAGGCGAAAATCAGTCAAAGATGGTGTCTCAGAAACTTAGGGATTTAGCAACACCAGATCACACAAGAGAGGCCAAAGTTAATACCAAATCCACTCAAGTGAACTTGGTAGGCTATATTAAACAAAGGGGGCTCTGCCAAAGAGCGAACCCCCTCACACAAAAAGGGCTATAGAACTATATACTGTGGGTAGCTTAGCCCCTACCCTGGGCAGTATAAAATATGTATAGACATGGGCTCTAATAGATAGAGCCCATTCAAAGAAAAAGATGAGGCGCCCGACCAAGGATGATGCGCGGGAATCAGGAGCATGGTAGAGTAGCTAGAAACGAGGTGGTTTAGCAAAAGATGGGTGGAAAGAGGAGAACAACTTGCCAAAAAGAGAGGTACTAGAGTACCTCCTGACAAGTGGTCCTATGCCTCTTCCCCCGACCGACTGTTGACCGACTCGCCCTCGTCGTCGCCGTCGCCATCATTGGGTTGACGCGGGGAATCCTTGCCGCTTTCATCATCGCTCTCTTCATCACTCGGCGCTTCTTCGGCCTCCAAATCCAGCAGGTCCTTAATTTCCGCGGAATCTGCGACAGAGGCCTTCTGTGGTTTCTGCGATTCCTGGTACAGGCAGTACTTGAGAACCGTATGCTCCCAGCTGGTGGTCGGAATGTGCTAGAACACGTCGGGATCCAGGAACAATAATAGCTTGTCGATAAGTGGGAGGCCGTGGTGACCAAGTTCGGCGACGTCGACGTTCGACGCGCGGTCCAGGACGAAGTCGACGCACTGCTGACTAGTAAAAACTGACCGCGTCAGGGCAGCCAGAAAGTCCTCGTGGTACAAAGCAATAACACACTGAGCAAAGCGGCCTGCGAGATGGTCGGCCTGTTCATATGATGACTCTGCTTGACGCGCGGAAATCAGACCTTGACTGCAGTGGAATTGAATGTCCCTTAAGTCCTCCTGGAAACCTATCAAGTAGAAACAATTCAGTCGCGAATACTGGAGATAGGCGGGTCAGAACTTACTGGTCAACGAGTCTTGGCCCAGCGAATACGCGTGTTCCCGGTAATGTGCGCGCTCCTCGGATGACCAAACAAACGAGCATCGACCGTGTTTGTGGTGCGTACAAGGGGGGCACCCCTTTCCGAAGCCAAGGAACTGGCAATGTTGCTCAGTGTCACCCATAACGCAGGCGAAACAAGGGGCATTGACCTGTATAACGGTAATGGAGATTAAGAAAGATGCGGGGAAATTGGTTAAGTGACCAAACATACCTTAGCCTGGAAACCACGACGAAATACCTTAAGCTGGGCAGCGTCGATGAGGGCTGGGGGTGCGTTAGCCTGTAGACCCTCCAGAGTCTGTTGCCACAAAGCACGGGCATCTTCAAGGAACGCTTCCTGTGATAAGATCTTGGTATGCGGCCAGGAGGGGGCATACTTGGCCTTCTTGGACGGTCCAGCAGAAGGTGGCTGGGTATCCTCGTCATCGTCAGTATTGGAAACAGTTGCCTTACTCTTGGCTAACTGGCGTGCAGATTGGCGCGCACTAGAGGAACACTTGCATTTTCCCGTGGCTTTCGATGACTCGGCCCGTGATGGGGAAGGATTGCTCTGGTCAAGGTCATCCTCAGAAAGGGGAATTAGTGACTGAAAACCTAAGTCAAAAAGGAGTAGGAGATGTTAAGGGACAAGGAAAGCCTGAGCATAGCAAACTAAAATCACATACCTGATTGAGCAAACTCGAGTGCTGCCTGGCAGTCTGCCTCTGCTTCATGCGTCAAGTCGGCCTGTCGCTGTAGCTCGGCCTGTCTGGCCGCTTCCGCCCGCTCGCTGGCTTGTCGCGCCCGGCGTTCGCGTTTCTCGCTTGCTTTTCGCTCTCGGTGTTCGCGTTTCTCGCATGCCTTTTGCGCTGCAACCCGTTTTGTGCGCTCTTCATGTTGTTTCAGCATGAATTCTTTGGCTAGTTTCTGCCGATGGGGCGTGAAAGGGAGGGAGCCAGCCTGGGCAGGAGGGAATTCGTAGTCTAGGGGCAGGGGTTGCTAGAATAAATAAATAAGCCTTAGCGTGGCATAACAGGGGCAGGAAAAGAAAAACCTACTCGTGCTGGGTTGTCAATAACCCAGTCCTCACACTTGAGCGCAAAAAGTTGCTCAGGAGACAATAACTTGGCAAGGTTCGCGTGTAGTTGCCGGAAAGCGTGGATGTCATCAGGGATTAGGTATTCACTGCCTACAATCTCCGCGAAACATAGGAAACGGCTCTGCGATACAAAAGTGAAGGAAAGAGTCAGGCCCCACAAAAACCCCGTGGAATCAACAGGAAAAATGTACGCATCATGAAATATAGCTGGCTCTGTAGAGCACCATAGGCAGACTCTGCATCAAGCTCGTCGTGGAGGCAGTCTTTGAGTGCCCGAAAAGCAGGGTGAATGAATTGATAAATGTCGAAGACGCCGATAGAGGCATCCAGAGTAGGCAAAGCAGAAGATTCACGAGAAGAGGGCATGGTGGGAAAATAAGAGCAGTGATTAAGCAGGAAGGGGGCAGTTGGAGTGTGTAACAGAGACTGGTGGGCTCAGCGTCAGGATTGACACATTATTTATTGGGTCCAGTCTGGTCTGTGCACTAGGAATAAACTACACGGGGATCTGGTAAAACAATGGGCGACGTGTTTCAATAGTAGAGCGTAAAAGCTTGAACCGTTGGGCGCTGCACGTACCTTGACTTCTAGACGGGCGCTAAAGTTTGACGCAAAACAGACAATGGGCGCGTGTTCTGATGGATGACATCATGATTAAGATTGGGTCTGGCGGCGTGGGCAGCTTGAGCAGCGCGACGAGATAGTGGTGTACGAAGGCTTAGGCATCACGGGAATATCCGTGCGGCATCTCGGCCAGTACCAAGGGCTTAGGGAGAAACATACTCGGATCACGCGGCATTGACTGGGGACAGTCAATATTATAAGTGTGGGGGAGATGATAGGGCGCGGCGCGGTCCACCCATGGAATTTTGTGATTTCCCAATCAATCAACCTATTACACTAGGGAAACAAGGGTAGGCAGCATACCTCGTGTTGGCCGACTAAGTGGGTTACACACGGGAAACCACCTAACCAAGTACAACAGAAGTAACTATCTACGGTCCGGCGGGCCTGGCTAGTAAGCTCAGAAGTACGCGTAGAACTAAGGTTGGTGCCAAAGAAGCATGACCTCCATGTGTCCCTGCAAATCAAACAAGAGGCTTCGACTGGAAAAACCCGCGCAGAATGAGAATCCCGAAGTCTTGAGGCACGACTAGTCCAATATGGAGACGGCGTTAGACGTGTCGATCGCGGGCCAATGAACACGTGACCGGGCGGTCCACATTGTCCCATACACCTATCTGTCCGTTATACGTGTAGAACGGCTGAGTAGTTCGGTCCCGAACAGACCGAGCGCTCAAAGACCAGCTCATAAGTAAAGCACACGGGAAACGCCGCCATAGAGGCGGCGGCTCTCACTTAACCGACGACCATGCCGCACCGGGAGAAGAGAAACCCACGCTAAACGTGCCATGCATCCCAATCGGGCAATAATGTGTCTAAATACGGACCCAACTGTATTGATCCCAAAAGAGGGTGTTCCGCGACATAGCAGTTCATTCTTGAAACCAAAACATACGCCAGAAAACGGGGACTCACCAGTAACCGTTACCGAATGGACCCGTAATCACGACACCATGAACCAGTAGAAATAGTGCTATTAGACGCGTAGAATCATATGCAACATGTAGAGGCTTGGCGCTCAGTAGGTATAAAATATGCTTGTAATGCACGTAGTAGGGTAGGCAATCCACCCCACAGTTGACGCTTAAAAACCAGTGAAAACACTTAAGGGAACGATTTAACCTCGTCGCACCAGACTTAATTTAATAAAGACCAACATTTGACACTTCAAAACAGCTTTGCGACCATTGCAAGTTTGAGAAGTAGTTAACCAGGGTTTGACATGTGTTTCTGTAAAGTGTAGCGTGCGCCTGTCGTGACCACATGAAAGTTGTAGCGCGATCCTGTCATGGTAGCGTGAAAGTTGTAGTGCATACTCGTCGCGGTCACTGCATGAAAGTTACAGGTTGTTAAAGTCAAGTTAAAGTCAAAAGTTCGTATCAGTCGTCAAGTTAAAGGAAGTCCGAGTTCGGCATTGTTTTGAAGTTAGAAAGTCACCACACCAGTTCTACGGAACTAAAACCCGCCCCATACCAAAAACCCATGTAGACTTGTTTACAAGTCGAAGCACTTCTCCTTTTTCATACTTTACCCCCGAGACTCGCACACAAGACTACGTCTAGTCAAGTTGTTGGTTTTGTGGTTTGGTTGTGTTGAGTGTAGAGTTCTTTCTGCACCACTAGCTAGATCATTTCCAACGTAGATGAAACCTAGCACTTTAACACTCTCTCCAGTTTTCTGCTAAACACGCGGAGGTGGTATGTCTCCCATACGCGCTAGTTCCCAACATGGATGTTGACAGTCTCGCATATCTCAAGGCGTCCAAGGCCTTGGCTCATAGCTCTGACAAGTCCCCGGCCCGGTCCGATAGCGACTCTTCTAAGCGTGCGCGCACTGAGATGTGCCAGTATCATGTATGATACCTGGGCTGCCTGCCAATAAGGAGTGTACATCCACAAGGCTAACAACCCCCTTGGGCAGTTGCCCAACACTATGCAACATAATATCTACAGGCTGCCGGGGTGCCAGAGATGGCTTTGGTGCTTGTTGTTGGGGCAGGGGATAGTAAACAGATGTCAACAATGCAGGAAATAGTGTCTGCGGCTGTATTTTGGGTGCTGCTCGTCATTGGGGGTGCTTTTGGGCACGGGAAAAATTCTAATAGGGTCTATTAATATATTCTGACCTGCCCCCACCATTTGCGTGCCTCAGGGAGGGCAGGGATGGGTGGATTGATGAGAATGGCTCTGGATGATGTTCCTATTTGGGGCAGGGCTGCTGTCAAACAACTGTCAACAATGTGGGAAATGATGCTCGGGGTTGCATTTGGGCTCTTGCTCATCATCGGGGGCGGTTTGGAGCACGGGAAAAAATCCAATGGGGTCTTGTAATATATTGCTACTCATTGCCGCCCTTTGCGTGCCTCATGGGGCAGTGGGAATGGATGGATTGGCATGGATGGGTTTGGATGATGTTCCAAAAATAACTGCAGCAGGTCCGGATACATTTAGAGCAAATGATGGCATCACGACACGGGATACCGGGCTTATTTTGGCACTTGCACACCTTTCCTGTTAGAATTTTATTAAATAAAACATATACTTATGATCTACAGACAAGCGCGATTCTAATGGTATAATTTTTATCCCAAATTTCAGTGAGGAAGGGATGGATGGATCTTTATTCATCTGGATGACACTGCCCAGAATGGGAACACTTGATGGGCCACCATATTGGGACACCTTCCACATTCGGAAGTGGTGTTTCTGCTCAGATAAATCATTCAAAAATCTTTGATAAAAACAAAATATATTATGTTTCACTAAGAATTATTGCATCAATAATACTACTACTAGATAACAATAATACGAATAACTGTGATCATAACGATGGGTGGCAATGCGCATATCAGGCGCACTCCCAGCAATAGCGGTGAGGCGCACGACTCACCCCATGGCAGCGGTGCGTTGTCCCCTCGCCCTCGTCTCCTACCCCTCTTCCTCGTCATTCGCCCCCGTGGCGTCGTTGTTGGCTTGTCGTTGACCTTGCTGGCCTTGCAGTGGGGTGCTCTTCTTGGGCGATGGTGGCGGCGCTGGGTCTTTCCCTCTCTCGTTGGCTCCCATGGCGGCATCTTCACTTGTCTTCCCCAGCTTGGCCATTTGAAACCCATTTGTCATCTCTTCATGTCGTTACCCACATGTGGCATGGACCACGAGCTAGGAGACGTCGGGGCATGGGTGGGGCAAGGAGAGAGGGAAAGCAGGGAGGGCAAGAGTGGAGGGTGGAGGCAGGCGGTGGATCAGGAGGGGGTGAAGCTCGCGTAGCGTCATTGTTCCTGGTGTTTCGTAAGTGGTCGGCACCTGCCAAATGAGGGCCGGGGTGGTGGAGACATGGCGTCTCTGCGGGCAGGACACTGGGACTCTTGGCGGCAGCGCTGGGTCGCAGAGATGTGGTATCCGAGCAGCGGCAGTCGTGCTGCTGCTGCTCCGACCTCGCCCTCGTCGTGGTGCACTAGCAGCAGCAATCGTACTGCTGCTACTGTCGCTCTTACCTCAGCGTCATAGTGGTATCCATGCAGCAGCAGCACGACTGCTGCTGCTGCTCTTACCTCACCGTCGTATCCAAGCAGATGCAGTTACGCTGCTGCTACCTCGTCCTCATGGTCGCATCCCATGACTGGCTGTCACACTGCTGACAGCGGTGTTGGGAGGCGGAGGCAGTGGGTGTTGGCATCGGCCATGGATGCGAGCAAAGGGGTGGCAGTCAGTGGTGATGAGGGAGAGGTGAGGGGGACTCAATTGAACATGTACCGGGCGGGTCTCCCTCTGCCAGGGTCTCCCCTAGCGCACTCCAACTCCTCATCTACTATCTGTATCCTTCCCAAGTCGGCCCGTCCGCCAACGAGGGGTGGGGCACGCGACATGGTGGTGGGTCTAGTTCAAATTATACCGTACCTATTAACATCCCAAAATGTTAGAATATATATGTAAAATCATTAAGACAAAGACTTACTAACCTTTACTCAAGTCCTTAGGCGTCAGGATAGGTGAGAGAGACGGGGAAGGATGAGGGATGGTGGTGGAAGATAACCATCAATGGTGCTGAACCGTCGTTGATGGTTATCTGGCATTTTCCCACAGTGTCACGATTGGCTGGCAAACTCGGACCGGCCAGCTTCCGATCCGTCGTCAAGGTCTCAAACGTCCCCAAGGACATCCACAGCACATCTAAGGGTAAGTTTATTATCGGAATATATATACTATGTCATTTAGGAGACAAATGTCAAATTTACTGTCAAGATAGCAATAGTACTGCCTGTTAAATCGAGTTTGCGAGCGACCGTGGTGATTTCGGGTATTTTGAAGACATGTACATTGCATTTAGGATTCCAATACTCTTATCGATAGCTCGAGATATGGTATATTTTCATTACAGGGTGATATTACCCCATATTTCAGAGGTTTCCAAGATACTGTTCAGAGTATGTGCCACAGTACAGAGATTCTCGTCAACTAATGCATGAAATCAATGAGAAATATTTGAGCAGCCTGCCCATCAAGATGGTATTTCGAAGTTGTGAACGTCCTGAGTCACTATGAGCCTCACAAAGTATCTGGAAACATTCTATTTGATTCAAATAATAGTTCTCCTACATTATCTCCATTTCGGTATGATTAGAACTAACGCAGTGTAAGATATTTGACCTCAAATGCCCGAAATCACCTCGTTTGACGATGTCTTCATAGATTAGCAAGATTTTGACTTCTGGAATCCTATAAAAATGTTTGAATGCATGTATGTAATAATTTATTATATTAAAATAAATTTATAGCCTTAGGATGTGCTGGGGAATGTCTCGGAGACGTTGGAAACCTCGACGAAGACATGGGAGTACAGCCGGTCCGAGTTTGCCAGCCAATCAGCTCGCGCTCGGCAAACGCCGAATAACAGATCAACATCATTCCTCGTCATTGGTCCTTGCCTTCAACCACCACCACCACACTCCGTCACTTCCCCATTGTCCATCCCGGCCCCCAAATCTTCAAAAAGGTATGTATATATATATTTTGTTCTTATATGTGTTTTATTAATGATCTTGTGATTGTATAAGTCCTCTACTGCATGAACAACCCAATGACCCCGCGTCGCATGCCCCTCCTCTCCTCTAGGGACGTGGGCAGACTCGAGAAGGATGCGGGTGGGAGATGAAGGGACAGAGAACATGAGGGGAGACCCTAGTGGAGGGAGACCCACCTAGTACGCAACGAATTGAGTCTTATGACTCAATTCATTCCATTCTATGTCCTTTGTTCTCCCTACCCACACGCCCAGCCCATAGGTCAGACGAGGGGACGAGACTCGTCGTCTCTGTCACCCCAGGTGTACCCGCTGCCGCTGCCGCTTGCTGGCACCTATCACCGCCGACGACCCAGGGCCTGACACCGCCCATCCCATCCAGCACGGAAGTACCAGAGCGCGGAGATGCCAAATGCAAGGCTATGCGAGGAGACGATGAATGTTATTTCGTTATCTCCTTAGATTCGAACATCGTCTCGTGCAGACGATGTTCGAATTCTTGCTTTAGGACCTCACCACCGTGGCCATCTCTGATCACAACACCCATTGTTGCCTCCGCTCACGACGCCACCACCACTGCATCTGCTTGCAATGACGACACTGCTGCTTCTCAGATGTGGTGATAACATCAAGATGGGAGGAGCGGCAGCACGATGGCTGCCGCTCGGATACGACGATGATGGCAGTTGGGAGCGGCAGCAGCAGTACACCACTGCTGCTGCTCATATATGACGCCGGCGAGGAGGCGGGAACAGCAGCAGCAGCACGACCGCTGCTGTTCAGATACGGCGACGACCACGAGCAGCAGCATGACCGCTGCTGTTGCTGGGGTATGACAACGATAACGAGCAGCGGCAGCGCGAGCGGCTGGTGCTCGGATATGGCGACGATAACGAGCAGCAGCAGCACGACCACTGCTGCTCGGATACGGCAACAACCATCCTCAGATACGATGATGGCACGAGCAGCAGCACGACAGATACGACGACGATAATGAGGAGCAGCGCAACCGGCTGCTGCTCGGCCACGATGAGGTACGATGACGATGAGCAGCAGTGCGACCACTGCTGCTCTGATACGACAATGACAACGACCAGCAGCGCGACCAGCTGCTGATCGGGTACGATGACAATGAGCAGCAGCGTGACCGCTGCTGCTGCGGCTCTGTTATGGGGGCGATGCTGAGGTGGGAGCAATGACGAGGGGAATGAGGATGAGCAGCAGCAGGCGAGGCGTCGACGTGCATCACTCACGTCGACATGTCTCCTCCTTGTTTGCTTATCCTCATTTTACTCGCGTATTTTATTGGTCTTTTTCTATACCTCTGTAGTATCATTAGTTTAAATACATTCAATGTGTTCTGTTCAATCTTTTCCACCTGAGATTTTTGAGCAAACAGAAAATGAACTGAGTCTATTTTTAAACATGCAGTGTGGGATCAATAAAATATATCTAATCTATAGATAACAGAGACAGGCATGAGCATCTGGATCTAAAAATATTATGCTGGGCGCTTTCTGGCAATCTAATCTATAGATAATCAAACAAGGCACAAGCGCTGGCATCTAAAAATATCACACAGGGCGCTTTACGTCTAATTTTAGAATGTCATCCAAAGACATCCTCGTCAATCCACCCATTCCCGCCCCCCACGAGGCGCACAAAGGGCGGCAATGGGTAGCAATATATTACTGGACCCTATTGGATTTTTCCCCGTGCCCCAAACTGCCCCTGACAATGAGCAAGAGCCCAAATGCAACCCCGAGCATCATTTCCCACATTGTTGACATTTGTTTGACAGCAGCCCCGCCCCAAATAGGAACATCATCCAAAGCCGTGCTCATCAATCCACCCATCCCTGCCCTCCCTGAGGCACGCAAATGGTGGGGGCAGGTCAGAATATATTAATAGATTCCATTATATTTTTTTTCGCGCCCAAAATACAGTGCTGGACATTATTTCTTGCATTGTTGACACCTGTTTACCATCACCCGCCCCAACAACAAGCACCAAAGCCATCTCTGGCACCCTGGCAGCCTGTAGATATTATGTTGCATAGTGTTGGGCAACTGCCGAAGGGGGTTGTTAGCCTTGTGGATGTACACTCCTTATTGGCAGGCAGCCCAGGTATCATATATAATTCTAGCTTACATGGCTGCTGAGGATAGCTATGTTTTCGGTGACTCGGCTGTTCTTGTCGAGGGTACGTCGTCTTTATATCAACATTTCTTTTCTAACATTTCTTTTAACAGCTTCTGACAATACTTTTCATTCCTCCACTGATTCCTCCCGGAATGACCGGATTCCGGAGGAATGGACCAGAATCCGCAGGAATGGACCGGAATCTGCAGGAATGGACTCAATTCCACAGGAATCCTGACCGGAATCTGCAGGAATGGACTCAATTCCGCAGGAATCCTGACCGGAATCCACAGGAATGACCGAAATTCCGGTTAGGACTTCAACTTGGTGGACTTAGACAGAACTCAGAGAAAAATATCACTCAAAGATTTTGCATCTTTTAGGAATTGAACCCAGAGCCCCAGAAGAAATCCAGTAGCTAATATCCCAGACCATTTAACCATTAGACCAGAGAACTGTTGCTTACCTACCAAAAACATCGGACTACATACCCTATCTATCTATAATATATTTGTAGATTGCGTAACCAATTCTGAGAGATTCAGGGGCAATGAGGTACCATCAGATTCAGAATTTTAAGGAGATTACAAATATGTATATGTCATCTCACTCGGGTAACTGAAATCACCTTATTTGGTCTGTTTTGGGGACCGTGGGAACTTTTTGCCAAAAAAAGTAACTGTAGAGCATGCTTCCAGAATCACAAATATATCAAAATCATGTGACTAGCTGCTTTCATCATCGAGAAAAACGCAAAAAACTCGCCCAAAGCTGGCGGTTTTGAAAATTGCACTTGCTAAATATGAAATATCTTGATTAGAAATAGGTCCCACAGTCTTATTTTGATGTCATTTTATGTAATAGTGTGATATTTTCATGTTGTTGCTAAAAATAACCATATTTCCTTTTTTGGAAAAACCGGATTCCGGTGGCCATTCCGTTCCGGCCATTCCTGTTGGGTATTCCGGTTGCAGCTTATTCCGGTCTGCATTCCTCCGGAATGAAATTTCGCATTTTGGCTGGCCTCTCAGCCAAAATGACCCAAAAATTATTCCTCCGGAATGACCGGATTCCGCAGGATTCCGGTAGGAATCAGTGGAGGACAATAAAGACCTCACTTCTGACCTTGCTGTCAACAACGCGCACTCTCAAGAAGTCTTAGCTAAGGCTTCTGCCCTTGTCAGCAACAAGACTTCTTCGTCCGGCGACGAGCTAGCTCATCGCAAGGTTATTGGTGAGATTCAGGCCGAACTTGTTGTCGGTTTACACCGCATCGAGTTCCACTTGCAGCACCACGAGCTCCTTCTCAGGGAGCTTAAACATATGCAGAATAACCTCGACCTTGCCTAGCTACTTTGTTGTTACAACTAGCTCATTCCATAGCCTCAAAGTGGCTTTATAGATCTCTTTTTCACTTGTTTTATGTAGCCTAGCTTGCTAGCGCGGACTTGAATACACTGTCCTCTCTCTTTGTGCTTTTTTACTCTTCATCCCACCATAAGTCTTCATCCTCGAATTCTTTCTCGTGCTCTTCCTCTGGCTCGTGCTCGGGCTCAGGCTCGTACTCAGGCTCTTGCCTCCTGCTCACTTTTTTCCGAGCTGGTGGATCACTGAATATGAGATCTGGGCCTAATGCTTCATCATCATCCTCTGGTCGCTCAGCTAGCTTCCTCAGAGTCTCTAGATTATGATCAATCACGTCTTCTAGGTTGTCTGGAAGCTTTATATGTCACCTAGCAAAATAAGGAATGACTCTAAAAACTGCCACTTTATTGTGTGAAACCGAGCCATCCATTTCTGCAACTATATAGGCACCTCCTGGGTTCCTAGTCATGACTATCATTGGTCCGAGATATCGTGGCTGCATTTTGCGATTCAAAGAGGACTCCACTTGCGTGTTTCTAACTAGGACCAAATCTCCTGGTTTGAAGATAAAGTCTCTTATTTTTGCGGACTGCTTTTCTTCGAACTTAGCTAGCGCGTCTCGCTTTATTTTCGAAATACGCTCGCGCATTTCATCTATATGAACTTTATGTTTGGCCAGAGCTCTCACCCTATAACCAACTAGCTCTTCGGTTGTGAGAACCCTGTTGGGTAATTCTACAAGCCATGTCGCTTCTTGTATATCTAGTGGTATTACCGGATGCGTGCCTGTTACTAGGAAGAATGGTGAACATCCCATTCCTTTTCGGATGGTGATTCTATCTGCCCATAGTACGTGGTGAAAGAATGCAAACCACTTGTTGGTTAATCCTCCCGTCGCTTTATACAGCATCTGTCAGATATCCCAATGTGGTCATTCTATTTTTCCATTTGCGCGAGAGTTGTAGGCAGAGATACTGATCCCTTTTATACCATACTTCTCTTCTAGATATTTGATCGCTTTTATAAACAGTGCTCCGTTGTCCGAAATAATTTCCTGAAGACATCCCCATCTACAGATAATATCTTCGAACAACCAAAGTGCGATGTTCCTAGCTGTTTCAGCTCTTAACGGTCTCCCTTCTACCCAAGAAGTCAACGCGCATCTTCCGTGTACTATTTGTCCACAACCCTGTGACTTTGGCGTCATATGCATGGTGTCCACATGTAGTTGCTGGAAGATTGACGGTGTATGCGTCTCAGTCCTAGGAATTAATATCATAGTCTTTTGTCGCTCTTGACACAACTGGCAGGTCTTGACATACCAGTGAACATCGTGTTCAATTTCTGGCCACCAAAATCTTTCCATTAACAAGGTCCTAGTTGCATAAGAACCTCAATGTCCCAAGCTATCGTCAGCGGAATGCATCATATGAGTCCTGTGTTCTTTTTCCACAACTAGCTTGTGCGCTTGATTAATATCTCGTCGATACATGCGCCCTTCTTTATTTAAGAAGAAGTTCCTTGCTGTGTGAGTGAAACTATAATATTCTTTTTCTGTCATGCCTGGTGGGCGCCGCATTGGGTTCTCTAACCAGCGACGAATGCGAGGTAATTTCTCATCCATTGCTTTTCCAGCTGGCGTCCGATTTCTCTCATCATATTCCTCACTAGCTGCGACCTCCGCTGAGATTTGACCATCCAGAATCTTAGTTCCTAGCATAAACTGCTGTAGGAATCGTTTCTGAGGTTCTGGGACGGCATCTTTACTCATGAATTTCGCAGCTAGCTCTCTTTCGACTTTATTTTCTCTCCTAGCTCGGTCTATTTCGATCTGGAAGCTTTCCAGCGACGTAGCTAGGTTATCATACGGCTCTTCCTCTTTCACCTCATATATATATCCTCCTCTAGTGTCGATGGTATCTTTGAACTCATCAAATTCCCACCGGAGGACCTGAGGGCTCATCCTCGTCTGCCTCCGGGTTCTCAAAGACTTCATCTCCTGGTTGCCCATTCCTCAGCTCTTTCTTTTTAAAACTTTTGCTATCGAAAGGGGTTGTGTATCCTATGATTTGGATACTCCCATCTCGATCATCTCTTTCAATCATTAGTGCGACCTCTCCTTGATAACTCATCAACTCATCGAGGGTTGAAAAGAACTGTCAGGCTGCTTCTTTAGAATGCCCGGTGGTTGTCCTCTATCGTACGTGGGCATAGTAATTTTTCTAGATGTGTTTGGGTCTGTGATAGTGAGGAGCTGAGTGCTGTCTGGGGCATTCTTCACCTCGCTAGATGTTAGACATTCAAACGGTCATCCTAGTAGCACCTTGTACGCCGGATTCACCATTACATGTACTTGGAAATATAGAGTTATTTCTCCAAACACAAATGGCACATTCCTAGCTAGTCCCAATGTCTTCTCAATTTGCTTATTGGCGCTCTGCATATGTATAATAATTGCAGGGTCCCAATTAAGTCTGAGTTTGACTGCCGTATCCTTTCCCATTGAGATGATTTGCGAACCACCATCCAATAATGCTTCCTCGGTGGCCACCCCATTGATCACAGGATGTACCACTTTTAAAGGGTGCAATTCCTTTACCACTAGCAGTTTCCTAGGTTCTTCACCCGGAGCTAGCTCGTTCAAATACTGCACAAAGGGATCTTCTATAACAATGGCTCCTTTTGGTAAGCCATTGCAATCCATTGTGAGCACTCGATACTTAGGCGGCGGTAAATCCTCTGCTAGCATATATTGTGGTAATGGTTCCTCCTTCTCATAGTCGGTTACCACTTCCTCTTCTTCTCCCTCTTCTATCATTGTCACCTTACGTGTCTCAATATTGGTTGGTACACGCCTAGCTGACAATTCTTTTACAAATTTCTTCTGCATCTGGCTGTTCGCCACGCCCAAGAGCTGCGCTTGAGCATCAGCAAAACCGTGAAAAGCAGATATAGTTATATATAGCCTTACCATGTCCACAATCCGTCAAAATCCAGGTAAGCACTCACGCGATTGCCAATCGATCAAAAGGCCTTACCGGAAAGCAAATATTGTGTAATCTTCACCTGGATGGTGAAGCTGGCGGTCCTTGTCATGATTGCCAAGTATCACCAATGATTAAATACCATTGTCATATTAGGGAAATTGGCAATCATCACCTGCATGTTCATGGTAGATAAGAGTATACCAGTCAATAAAATACTTTTGCGTATGTAGCATCCAGATAATGACTGATGGATCTTCGCATTTTTGACCATATTTGTTTTCCATGGCATGGGTGGATATCTGACATATCATCTTGACAATCTTATGAAGCCAATGGCATGGAATGAGCAGGCAGGACGTGATTATGATTCAGATAATGTAATGATTACACCAAGAATGATGATAGCTACTAGCAAAGCAATACATATATCATATGACAGTCCATGTTGAGAAAGAGAAAAGGCAACGGCGGCAGTCCGTATCAAGCCTGAGAGTTGAGACGTGCACGCTTTGCGGCCCGTTGAGCCTTCAAGCGTGCAATGTCTGATTCAGCTGGTGCTGGTGCTTCCGTGACTGTATCTTCAGCAGCTGATGATGTCCCGAAGATGTGTCTATCAATACAAGGTTAGAACATATAAAGGATAGTAGATGTTCACGTACTCATTGAATAGCTTAAGAATTTCTTCGCCCTCGCTGTCATCGAAGAGACTAACGATAACCCAAAAGAATGCATTGTAGTCGAAGTTGCCATCGACGGTGGCCCAGTTATCTACTGCGCAGATTGCGAACCGTGTCTGAACATTAATCGTCAGTAAAAACATATATCAAGAGAGATAAATCATACCTGTACACAAACATACCCAATCGCACGAGGGGTCATGGAAGTCAAGCCCATCAGCGCTGCATTTCCTCGCCTTCCACGATGGTAGCCAGGACGTTCGAGGGCTGCTGTCGGACCCTGGAAGATGTGTTTTGCAACCTACGACAGTCAGTGTCAATCGATGCAAGCTAGATAATATAAAACACATACACGAAGCAACAAGTGTCCCTGCAGAACACCCATGTCCATATCATTGGGGTCATAGACATGCCCATCAGGGTACAGGAACCTAGGCAGATCGAATGCAGTAAGTGGTTTTCTACCGGCAAGAATATCAGCATATGTTCTGTAAAAATAATCATTCAGTAAGAATATTAAAATGAATCAAAGCAACATACAATTGCGTGGCCTCATATTTTAGAGGGCAGAGAAGGGACGCTGTTACAGGATGGGTGAAACCTCGGTCAGCCTTCTTCAGGTTACCTTTACGTTGGATAGGTGGCTCAAGTGTGGCCTTTTCCAGCAAAAGGTAGTCGAGGATATGCCCTTTCAGGCTTGATGCGTCTTCAGCTCGGACAGCATTTGCACCTTCATTGATCTTCCGCAGCGGTGAGCAAATGAAGAGGCTTTAAAGATAATATGGACTATGCACCTTGCGACAGACACGCTTACGGAGTTTCCTCTGAGGTGCCAGCAAAACCATATTCGACCGGAAATTAGGAATGCGAGAACACAGGAGTTCCCAGCTCTCCTCGCGCTGTTTTTCCCTATATATTCAAGCAAACAGTCAGTCCTGGACAAGTGAATCAGCTGAATAACATACACATTGGTGAGTTCCTGCTCATCATCACTGTCCGAGACAGCGCGGGCAACCCCAAATTGGACAATGTCATCAACAGCCGTGAATATATCACCACTGCGAGCGTATTGCCTGCCGTATGTCACATAGGATTCATCCAGCCCATGACTAGGATTTTCCTTATCTTCCTCGTCAATAGCTGCAGAATTTCTCAAAAACAGAATAGGATTTTAGTAAAATAGAAAAAATTTGACTTACCTCTTTGAAGACGAGCCATCCTTGACTGCCTCAGCTAGAAGGCTTTTCATGATGCTCGCCAAGGCAGCGGCTTCTGCTGCACTGATATTAGAATGAATGGCAGTAGAGGATGAAAAAGGTGACGATGATCCTGGCAGGGAGCCACCGTGAGATGGGGAGGAAGCCATGAAGAAACACTACGCGGAGAGATGTGGAACGATGGAAAAAGATTTCAAGATTTCACAAAGATAAGAAAAGGTATTTGCACTTGTTTGTTGCACTGATTCCAATTCGGTGCGGTTCCTGCAACTTCGTTCAAACATCTAATCATATGAATTCAGAGTTGCAAGAGCCCTTGAAAGACTCAGATGAGTTGGAGGTCCTCGAGAGCTCAGAGACTGAAGAGCATGAGGTATGTAATTCATGGGTCAAAGTTTCTCAAATTTTAAATTTGTTAAATTCTCGCAGCTCACTGTCGAAGATGTGAATCACTCTGTTCGACCACCTATTTCTGGCCTCGCATCTCCCTCCGCCTCATCAACTGCATCTGAAACACAGGCCTATGTTCGTGAAATATATTTGTCTTAAATTCAATTTGTTCTCACATCAAGTCAGCCGTTTGAATTTCAGAAGATGATACATGATTCAAGCGAGCATTTGGAACATGGCTCACCATTTGCGACCCAGGTATTCATATAATCATATCTGAGTCTGACGATTGTAGTGATTTTAATTATTTCTTTCTCCAGAACTGTCCGGAGTCTTGGTCCTCATCCGAGTCTTTCACAGAGCCCGAGTCCCCTACATCGTTCCAAGTCTCACCTTTTAGTAGCCCTATCTCAAGGTTGCGGCCGCCACCTTCACCACCAAAACCTGCCATTTGTAGCAAGTGTCACCGGAGCCTCATAAGTCCACGCTATGCTGGCAAAATTGCTGCCAGGTTATCACAGCAACTGGTCGCATTGGATGCCTTGCAGAATAGTATACGCCGTAGGCAGCGACGATTGTTGAAGCTATCCCGCCAATGATATTTGACTTGATTTGGTTCGATCACTTCCGCACTCCTCTCCCAATTTTTTAAAAATTTCTTCCTTAACCACCTTCCAATCTCCTCCGACGGAGGGAATGCATCCTCTCACCCTCTTCAAAGTATTTCTTTTGGTGGGGGTCTTCATAATGGTAGAATTCACTTGTCCAGAGGCAGGCTGTGAACAATCTTTTCCGACAGCAAGAGGGTTAAACCTGCACTGCATTAACTGCGACTACAGCCAGGACGAGGTCCCATCACTTGACGGTCCAAGTGCGCTTGCCCGCCTGAACGAGAAGAGAGCTCGGAAACGGCGCCGATTGGAACCACCAACATCTGATCCAGCGCCTGATTTCTCGGATGTTCAGGAGGTAGAGATGCCTCAGAAAATATCACCTGTCAGTTCGTTTGCCTGCTCTATTTTATTTCTCACTTAATCCACTCTTTAGGTACCCGTCAATTCTGTTGAAGACCCTCCCGAGCCCATCCTACCAGAGCCGATTGAACCTGCACCACAGCTTTCTGCAGCTGGCCGGCCAGTTCGAAAGAAGCGCCTTACATGGAAGCTCCTTGAACGACTCCCTGAAGTGCCGGCATCTCTTCCAGAGGTCATTGCTGATCCAGCCTCTACTGCAGAGATGGCTTCGACTCCGGAACACATTCCGTATGTCTGGAAAGCCGTTCACACCCTTCAAAATGCATTTGGGATGTACCGCGAATACCCTTTGATTCCTACCCATAACCCAGACGACCTCCTTACACTTGATAACCTCTCAGACATCACCGCTCCGCAAGTCGTCACTGATGCACCTGTTCAAACAAATTCACGTCTTTCTGTGATCATCGATGATCGCCAGACGCACAGTGCAAATACTCCGAGCTATTTCCCCTTTGCAAACTCAACAATCTTTGGCTTGATGAATTGGATGTGGTCAGGCTCCGCCATGAAATCAATAGGCGAAATGATCAAGCTCATCAACTTCCTCAAATCAGACGACTTCAAAAAGGAAGATTTGATCGATTTTGACATTCGCAAAGAAACTGCCAAATTCGATGCCAGTCTTGAAGATACCGGACTGAAGAAGGGACCCGCAGTTGTCAAGGATGGATGGCGCGAGGTCGAGGTCGACATTCAGGTCCCAACCGGTCAAGCACACGCCTCCGATAGTGATATCCCTGTTTTTTCCGTGCCCGGTCTACATCATCGCTCAATTGTAGAAGTCCTAAAAGCGGTGCTCACGGATTCTGCATCTCGATATTTCCACTATACACCTTTCAAACAATTTTGGAAGCCTACTCCGGAAAGCGAGCCACAGCGCGTTCACGATGAAATCTACTCCTCCGATGCTATGGTTGAAGCACATGAAGCCATCCAAAACCTTCCTCCTGAACCTGGATGTCAGCTTGAACGTGTCGTGGCAGCGCTCATGTTTTGGTCAGACTCCACTCATCTTGCGAGTTTCGGAAATGCATCTCTATGGCCGATTTATTTATTTTTTGGGAATCAGTCGAAATGGCTTCGAGGTAAGCCTCAGACGGGGTCTTGCCACCATCTCGCATACATCCCAAAGGTGAGTTCGATTTTTGAGACACAAATTGCAAAAGCTTACTTCAAATTTCCGGCTCAGTTACCCGATACATTTCACGATTACTTCACGAATCTTACTGGAGAAGGACCCTCTGAAGACACACTCACTCATTGTCAGCGAGAACTGGTACATGCCATTTGGAAGCTCCTCCTTGATGACGAATTTATGCATGCATACGAACACGGAATTGTAATCATGTGCCCAGACGGTATCCAACGGCGCTTCTACCCCCGAATCTTTACCTATTCAGCCGATTACCCAGAGAAGTACGTATCTGACTTAATAACCGTCGACCATATTCTGATGTTGTCAATTATTCTAGAGTCATTCTTGCGACAATCCGCAATCTTGGCGCTTGTCCCTGTCCTCGATGTCTTATTCCCAAGGAATGTATCCCCGAATTAGGCACTGTGCATGACCAACGACGCCGAGAAACTGGCCAGCGGGTTGCGAATGGGGAGTTAGAATTTGACATTCTTCTCGCACGAGACCAGATCTACAGAAAGGGGAAAGGCGTCAAGTCGGCTGCGGTGGAGAGAATTCTAGCACCAAAGTCATTGGTGCCTACACAAGTATGTCGTTCAAGTTGTCCCACATGAATCTTTTGCTTCAATTACTGACTTCAGCATTTGTTAGAATGCATTCGCCCGTCTTTCAAAGTTTGGACTGAACTTTTATAACATGCTCGTCGTCGACTTTATGCATGAATTTGAGCTGGGCATATGGAAGGCTATCTTCATGCACCTCATCCGTATTCTCATCGCCCACGGGGAGACAGCCGTTCAAGAATTAAATAGACGGTATCGCGCTGTTCCTACATTCGGAAGATCAACAATTCGCAGATTCGGAGAAAATGCTTCGAGCATGAAGAAGTTGGCCGCACGAAACTATGAAGACTTATTACAGGCGAGTGACTACTTTTGAATCTCTCATTTCGCAGTGGTATTTAACATTTCTCCGTGATCCACATAGTGCGCTATCCCGGTATTTGAAGGCCTTCTACCTGAGCCACATAATGACGCAGTCCTCTCCCTCTTGTTCACACTGGCTGAATGGCATACTTTGGCGAAGCTCTGCATGCATACAGATACCTCTGTTAAATGGCTTGAGGAATGTACCACACACCTCGGACGTCAATTAAGAAGATTCAAATCCTACACTTGCAGCTTTTTCGAGACAAGAGAGCTTCCAAAGGAGGAGGCTGCTCACGGTCGCAGAAAGGCAAAGAAGAAACCTGTGCAGACAAGCCAACCAGGACAATCTGCGCCCGCTACTTCACATACGGCACCGAAACTCAAGTTATTCAACCTTATTACATATAAATTGCACTCACTTGGCGATTATGTCAAGACAATTCGTTGGTTTGGGACATCGGACTCGTACTCAACTCAGACAGTGCGTGATAGACTTATTATCGCAGAATTTGCACATTCGGAATTGTTGTTCACTTTTTATACTTTTATAGGGCGAACTTGAACACCGGAGAGTCAAACGCTTCTATGCGCGAACCAACAAGAATAATGCAGTTCGACAGATGACTCGCCTTGAGCGCCGCGAGCAAGCTCTTCGCCGAATGATTCGCAAACGTAGCCAAGCTGAGGCAAGGCAGAACCCGTCGAAGTTCAACGCAAGCCATTCGAAACAATCAGCCGCAGCCAACAAGAAAGTTTCTCCTCGTCTTGATTTCGCAGAATCTGAAGCTCTGCCATTTACTGCTCCTGAATATCATCATCACATTTCACATTCTCGCAACTTTCCCATGAATATCACCAGCTTTCTTGCTTCAAATCAAGGTGACCCAGCTGTCGAGGTAAGCCAATAGCTTGCCTTTCTTTCCGTGGCCCTCATTGCTATGATAGGACTTCTACCCAAAGCTTCAGGAACATATCCTCGGTCGTCTTCATCATCCGACTTGGTCAGGAGACGGCAACGAGTTCTCAAATGAAGAGTGCTCAAAATTGGTCATTCTCAATAACCGGATGTTTCGACATAAAGTGATGCGCATAAATTACACTACCTATGATGTGCGCCGTGGACAAGATTCTATCAACTCGAGAAATCATGCAGATGTCATGGTCCTCGCACGCAACGAAGATTCTGGCCATCCATTCGAGTATGCACGAATAATTGGAATCTTTCATGTCGACGCAATCTACAACAACGGTGCCGGGTCTGCCCCGAACACATATGACATCCTATGGGTACGTTGGTACAGGCGCGATACCAGTTATCGTGCTGGCTTCAAGAAGAAACGCCTGCATAGGATAGGATTTGTTCCGTCAGACGAGCCAAATGCATTCGGGTTTCTGGATCCCGACGAGGTCATTCGGGCTGCTCACATTATTCCGGCATTCTACTATGGGGGTACTGAGACTCTGTTGAAAGGCCTATCTGTGGCTCGAGATGAGGGCGAGGTCGACGACTGGCACTACTTCTATGTCAACTTGTGAGTACCTTTTGAATTCACCATGCAGGATGGATAGACTTACACATTGTCGCGGATCAGATTTGTCGACCGTGATATGTATATGCGGTACGCCGGGGGCGGAATTGGCCATTACAAAGTGGATCTTGCAGATGACGCAAGAGCCGCGGTTTCTCCAGTCGAACCAACTCAGGATGGCGCCGAGGATGGTGTCGTTGCTGAAGCATCCTCGTTGGGCGAAACTGAGGACGGTGGTGCCAACTCGCGAAATGTGGATGAAAATAAAGGCAGGGAGGAGGTCAGAGATGATGATAGCGATGGCAACGAGGACGACGAGGAGGATGGAGAGGAACAGGAAGAGGGCGAGGGTGAGGAGGAGGGCGAGGAGGAGGAGGATCTGGGTGCCGAGGACGGCGAAGGTGGATTCGTAGACCTTGAGGACGAAGAGGGCTATGCTCTTTATAAAAACGATGTTAGTCAATCTGTATTCAATATTCAATGGGGACTGTTACTGGATAGCCATTTACGTCGCCAGTGAGGTGCTGTACTGCCAGTGATATGGGTGACATTGTACACTGCGGCAGCTATCAACCCGAGCGGGAGTGCTATTGGCAGCCACAGTACAAGGTGACCAGCGATATAGGCTACACTGACACTGGAGGTTTGAGGCAGCAACAATGGAGGGTGACAGGTTGGCGTCTTACCACGACACGTGTGACGTCATGCAACACTTTTGCCACAAGGTCACGTGTGGCAAAACGGTTGCACTCCAGCTCGACCAGGCCAAGCACTGCCATTCGAAAATCCTGCTGGTAAAAAGTCACCAGCGGGGTGAAGTGTTGACAATGGCTTCATAAAGCTTGTAAGAAAATTGACAAGAGGAAAATACTGATTGTGAAAATTTGCCAATGTGTGGTATGGTGGGTAAAAGATGGACAAGGCCATGTCATGGGCACGACAAGGCCTGTGGATATCGAAAAACATGGTGACGAATTGACAAACCTCCCACAAGGTTGGCCCCAAGATTGGGAAGGATAATAATTATTGGAACGAATTGGCAAACTTTTCACAAGGCGGATGACGATATGACAAGACTATACGAGGGTGTATTTGGATTTGTGTAGGTTGCCATTCTCGGCATTCCTGGTGGACTTTCAACCAGGCTCACCCGCTTTTCCCGCTTTTGCTGATGAGTGAGTTCAACTTTCAACTGCTTTAGTTGTTCCACCATTTCACTGATATCGACTTCATCTTCAATAGGCGCCCGGTGTTTATATGCCGGACCCTTCTTTTTCACATTAGGAATTGGCTCATCCCTGGGCTTCGGCTTCATTTTGACAACCTTTGACAGGGGCGGTATGTCAATGTACAGCATCATCTTCGGCTTCGGCTGCGCCACAGTCTCAGGATTAACCTCGGCGATCTCGAAGTCCACCCATTTCTGCTTTGATTTCAGGGCCGCTGTCCTCTGTCGCGGAGCTAGCTCCTCTTCTTCCTCATCACTACTTTCTATTTCCTCTATGCGTTTCTTTTTGTTTACATCCTCCAGCACTGTCAGTCTAGGAGCAGTCGCTTTCTGTCTCCTAGTACCCGCTTTTGCCTTCATCGAACTCAATCGAAACCCGGATCCTCGACTTCTCCTCTAGGTGGCTGCCCCGACCTAGTTAATGCTAGTATGGTCCCCTGTTTTGCTGCAGCTAGCATCTCCTCATACGTCTCTCTATACTCATCCATCTCATCTTGTCGCTGCTGCTGATAGACCATGCTAGGTCTCGACTGGTAGGACGGACCTGGCCTCCCTTGCAACTCTTGTCTCAATTTTTCTATCACCTCGTCCCTCTGATCTCTCTGCTGGTTCGTGTAGAGCGACATGGAACCTTGATGCGCTTGGAGATGATACATCCCCGGTACGCTCTCGGTCTCCCATGATTGGAACACGACGTCAGTTTTCTGCTTTGCGTGCCACTCATCTACTCGATCCTTGACAGGCCTAGTTGGGTCAAACGAGATCATTCTGCCATCGGGGAAATATAGCTTCCCTCCTTCTCCTAGATTCACTTTGCCAGTATTCAGATGAGCTTGGTGCACGGGACAGTCTCGATACATATGACCTGTCATATGACAATAGAAACAGTTCCTAGGTGCTTCTGGTGGCTGATAGCGCATCATTGGCAGCGGTGGAGGCTGATACATCCTCATAGGCGCCGGCTGGGGTGGAGGCATTTGCTGCACCATCCTTGTCTGCTGATGAATGCTATTTTTGAATTCATCCAACAACTGCTTCTGATTTCTCTCGCTAGTTGTTATCCAATCTTTGAAGATGGAAAACTCCTGCTTGATACTCTCTAGCTCTTGTTGTACTGGAGCTAGCACCATGCTCTCTGTTTTTATTCTGACCAGAGGCACCAGTGGTAACTCCTCCCTTTCCACTCCTGTGGCTCCAGGATTTAGTGCCCGAGCTAGGTCTTCTGCCACTCGGATAAACTTGTCTAGCTTGTACCTGTCTTCCGCCTGAGCTGGTGGTGCAGTCGACACGGTGAGTCCTCCCACATTATTGCTGATTAAGAAATCCAGCATATCCTTTGACTGAGTTGCCTGCAGATCTAGCTTGGCATATACTCGGTTTCAGAATTCTGAGGTGAGGCATCCCGCAAAGTAGGCTACTAGCGTATGATTCACTAGCAATGTCAGTGCTTCCGCTAGCTTCTTGGACTCGACTTTAAATGCTCTTTTGAACGTTAACAGCTCCGAGAGATCTGATTCTCTGATTCTCTGATTTTCTTTGCACACTTGTTTAAGGCGCTTCAGAGATCCAGTAGATAGACCTATAGCTTCGGGGTAATCCTTAATGATATCTTTCTTGTAGTCGACATAGGTTTTTCCTGCACCCACATATGAGTCAAAGGATTGCCATTGCACCTCTATTCTGGGCGATATGTATCGTCCAACATATTTCTTTTTATCAATGTTCGTCAATCCCGTATTCCCTTTGAAACACTCCTCTAAGTCGTCGAAATATCTCAACAACTCTTCTGGCCTGCTATCTTCAAACTGAGGCGCCCCCTTCTGATTCCTAGCTGGCATCGGCATGATGGGCATAGTATCGGGTCTTCCTAGTTTTTTTTTAGCTAGCTCTACTATAAATCTCACAAAAGCCGCTGAGTATGTCTCCTGCTTTTTTGGTTGAGATTTTTGTCTCTGTTTTTCTTTGCTAGTGGATGGACGGCTCTCCTCCTCTTTGTCTAGTCCTAAATCTCGTCCTAGCGGAATTTCCTTTAGTAACTCCTTTCCTAGTTCTTCTTTACTAGCTTGGTCCCAATCTTCGGGTATTTTCTCTTTTAGCAAGCTAGTTTCTTTCGAGCTTATTGAGAGGCTAGGTGACAGAGGTTCTGATTTTGCTGAACGGAATTCTTCCATTTGAGGCTCTACAGACACTCGGTTTTCACTAGTTTCTCCAACTGGCTCGTTTTGTTCCGCAATCGTGCTCGATTTTGGTGTGTTACTCCTTCTTCTTCTTCTTTTCTTTCCCGGGTTTTCGTTAGGTACATCAGGAAAAATACTTTTTCCCCAGGTCTTCCCAAGGAACTCCTAGGGCAGCCTAAGAGTGCTAGGTCAGTCAGGGTGCTCATACTCTCTTGGGCGTCAGTTAGGAGATAACTTTTCCTTAGGGTAACCTAGGACACCCTAGGACGCACTGGAGGCAACCTAATGGTTTCCTAGATTGCAGCCAAATTTACTCAGAGTGTCCTAGGATAACACAATAGGTCTTAGGATTGGGTCAATTTGCATTTCTATTGCCCTGGGGTTCCCTTGCCCTGCCTCAAAGCACACTTTGCCAGTAGTTTTGAATCAATATATATTATAGTACAGTACAGTACAGGGACTAGCGAACTACATAATTATCTAGTTACATTTAATACATGTCTAGGATATTGCATGGGTAGGTTATACCTGCCTGGGTCACAGGTATGGGTACCAATGGAAATGGGTACGGGTAGGGGCCCAGCTACCTGTAACCCACAATTAACCATTGGCAAAATGTTATGTACCTAGACAAAAGAGGGTTGTCATATGGGTGATGTTAGTGAACTATGCTCATACGTGCTGAAGCTGTGCTTACCTCGAGTTGAATCACCTCTGTTGTCGTTGTTTCATCGCTTACTGAACTCTTGAGTGAGCAGCTACATCATTGCACCCAGTTAATTTGGGTAAGCAAACAGATCCGTTTTGCACACGTACCTTCAATAGCTGACATCGTCTCCCAGATGCCTCTGCCCATCATCCGCACCCAGCGTTCACCCTCAATTCTCGCCGCCGCCACATGTCCGAGGCACCATACCGCCCAGTAAGCAGACCACTCCATCCCACCCCGTTCGTGACTCCAAACTGTCCCAAACAACGCCTGGATCGTCTGTGGAATGGCACCTCTGCGACCATGGGTACATAGCAGCATAACGGTGTGGCGAAGGCACATCGGTGGTCATGGTTGCTCTAGAAGAGGAGAACGAGTCAGCAAGGTGAGACTGACGTCGAAACCAAAGAGGTACGTACATTTTCTGCATAGCAATGACAGAGGAATCAATGCTGGCCTGCAGCTGTTGGGTTTAGCTGCGGCGTAAGGGGTTCCGTCATTCGCGACGACGTGCCAGGGGTTTCGAACCCAGTGTGGTGTGGTTCTGTGTGAAACAAGGGGCGGGTTAGTCACGTCGAGGGTAGTTGGGTAACCACATACCTTGCCCACATCCCTCGTACGAGGCGGAGGGGCACTCCGCCCCAAGTGCTGCCTGAGAGATATTGTAATTAGTAGGAAGAAACGAGACAAGGATGAAGCTAAGTCCGCTAAGTCGATTCTCGAACATTCGAAGTTCAACATGGGCATGTGACCATGCAGTCATGTGACCAGACGCGTCCTCGCGTCTAAGTCCAATGTCAGTTCAAACCTTTGTTTATTCTCTGTGACGGATTTGCGACATGCATGTCGCAAATCCGTAACGCCTCGCTGGATCAGAAATTGTAACGCCTCGCTGGGTCGGCCTGCTCGTCTTGTGCTCGTCGGTGGTCGCAATTTCCGAGTCTTACTCGGAAACTGCCGGATAAAGATCAACGAGGTTGAACGTCGTTGATCTCGATCTCTAACCACCACCACCAGCCCTCTCTTGCCTCTTCCCCCACGCGGTGCCCCTCAAGATGCACGAACAAACGAGTTGACGCCGTCGCGTGCTCCTCCGATCTTCGAGGGATGTAGGGTTCAGGTGGGCAGCGAGGGGACTGAGACACCAAGGGCAGGCCCTTACCGACTCATTCCGCTCTTCTACTTCAATCCGCACACACACGGACGCTCACATCCTCCCACAGCTTGTACCAGGAGACGACGAACGGCAGTTCGTCGAATCTGTGCTTGGGACATCGACCACGGCCTTACCTCACCTGCAAGCCCCATCCGCTGCGCCAACTCAGTCACCAAGCGCCGTCCACCGGCTACCCCGGTCCAACAACAACACCACCACGACTGCCGCCCCCTTACAAGGACGACGGCTGGCGAGGTTGACCGACAGTCAGCGAGGATCACTACCGACGGACTGCGAACACGACCGACAGACGGACAGCACACCTGCTGGAAAGCGCGACTGACGGACTGCGAGAGCGACCAGCACGACCGATGGTGACCGACGGCGACCCCGAGCATGGCAGATGCGAGCATGACCGACGGACGTCGAGCACGACGAATGGCAGATTGGCTGCGATGACGCCCACAAGGACGACGCGAGCCAACCGTGGGGATGAGTCCGCAACCACGGATGCGAGGACACTCACGACGAGCCCCAAAGACGACCGACCATGAAGATGACCAGCTGCGAGGACGACGCTGCGAGGACGAGCACCCTTCGACACCTACAGGCCACAGCCTACGTACACCACTGGAGCCACGGACGATTGACACAACCACCGCCGACGACGACAGCACCACCAACTCGACCTCGACCTCCACACCCAGCGCGGACGCCACCTTGAGCTCCCCCGCTGCCGCCGCTGACCCCAGTGCAACTGACTCGGCTGCCACCACCAGCGCCACCTGCGCATCCTCCTCCACCGTCTCGCTGATCCAACAGCGGGTGCATCGATGACGATGTCCCAGCGACGATGACGGCCCAGCGACAACGACGACGGCCCAGCGACCGGCAAACGACCCACCGCCGTTTCAACATGACGATGAGGGCCGCCACCGCCGCCACCGCCGAGTCGATGCCCGCTGGCATCATCTCGACCACCACCGCCCTTCGACGTCGCCGCCTTCCAACCGCTACAACTCCTTCGTTTCAACCACCACTACGACTGACTACCCTTCCTCCAGCCGGCGCTCATCACGAACTCGCACAACTCGCACACCCGCTCATCCAGTGCGAGCGGTCCCCTTAAGAGTATTGTTGATGACCTCAAAGACAAGGTGAGTTGCTTTAATTATACGTGCAAACCTTTCATCATTGTTATCACAGAGCCGGTTCGCGACACCCTCAACCCGCTCGCCGACGATCGAGGCGTCGAATCCGTTCGGCAGCTCCAAGCTTACCCGGTTTGCGCTTGACCCAGAGCCAACCATCGCGACGCCCACTTCACCTAGGGAACTGCACGGGTATCGCTGCGGGTTACGCGGGTTTTTTGATGTTTAGCACGTAGTATTTGTCAATACAAATTTTTTGCAATTTTTTTTATGCAAAACGGTTGAAAACTGACCAAGTTATGCATTTTTTAAGTTTGGTACTCATAGGTCCGAAATTGATGTCACACGGGCCACGGGTAAGCGTCACGGGTATTTGTGACACCCGTGACGCTTACCCGTGGCCCGTGTGACATCAATTTCGGACCTATGAGTACCAAACTTAAAAAATGCATAACTTGGTCAGTTTTCAACCGTTTTGCATAAAAAAAATTGCAAAAAATTTGTATTGACAAATACTACGTGCTAAACATCAAAAAACCCGCGTAACCCGCAGCGATACCCGTGCAGTTCCCTAACTTCACCCGCCCCGCGCAAACATGTGCACTGCGAGCGTCGTTGGGTGGATTTACGGAGTCGAGGAGGGGCTGTGGGTTGCGGGTGCAACGACGAAGACACCACGACGCCCCGGGTGCAATGATGATGAAAACGACGACGATACCATGACACCGCAATGGCGAGTGCTTCGACGACGATGCCATGATGCCACGGGTGCAACAACAACAATGCCATGACGCCGTTTCGATATGACGATGAGGGCCAGGTGCGTCGACGACGACATCACGATGCCGCGGCTAGTAGCTACAACGGCGACGCCATGATGCAGCAGGTGCAACAACGATGACGGCGCAGCTGCGGGTACAACAATGATGAAGCCACGACGGCGCGGGTGCATCAACGATGACACGATGACGCCGCAACGGCGGGTGCAATGACGATGACACCGAGTTGGACATGTTGAGATGAACGACAACTAGGTCCTTAGGAACATCATGTTGAGTACGTAGTTAAACACTTCGGTAATATAATTTTACATTATGTAGCTATAAAATGAATTATATTTGGAAAAAGGCCACCTAGATTCTTAGACTGCTCTGAAAGTGTCATAGGATATATTAAAATTGATGGAACCTTCTGGGAAGCTCCTGGTGGCACAGGAGTGTCATAGGATATATTAAAATTGATGGAACTTTCTGGGAAGTCTCCTGGCGTCACAGGAGTGTCCCAGGGCACTATATGCGCCCTGGGATGCCCTGGTAGTATGTCTTCCAGCCAAATTTTCCTAGGATGACCTGGGGCAAAAGTGTTTTTCCTGATGTAGTCCCGGTATTTGACCAGCAGCTTGCGAGTTACGCATACCTCTGGGTTGCAGCCCGCTTTGTGAAGGTCCACTAGCTGGCTGCGTGGGTCTCGCCAACGACGACGGCGGATTGCTTGGCTTAGGCGCCGTTTTCACTGACTAGATGTGGTATTTTTCGATTGACTTCACTTTTACAAACGTCCTCGCTCAATTGTAACGGTTTTGTGTAATGCTACGAATTTCAAAGTTCCAATAAAATAGGTTTCTAAACCACCCCTCACGGTGGGCTCCAGATGAGAGACCCGCTACGCGCTACGCGCTCAGTGACCTAAACCGCACACACAACTGCGGAGCGAGATCCTAACTAGGTCGAGCGATGCTCTACTAGCTTTAGTAATATGTAGTGTGCTGTACTCCACAGTGTTTGTTTTGTTTAGCTAGCTGACTTGTAGACAGTGCCTCATGGTTCGTTTAAAGTGGGTATGAGGGATTATTCAAACACATGTTTTATTGTAGTTTCAAGCCTCATTTTATCACAGGGATGAATGGTTTTATTAATTTTATGGGTTTTTATTTGAGAGGAACTCTCTAGGATGCTGCTAGCTCGAATCTCGAAGCACTAGCTGCTCTGAAGCTTTGGGAACTCGTCTGAAACTAAGGCCGCACTGTGTGCTACCTTCTGAACAATCTGCTAGCCCACTGTGGACTCTGTTTCTGACTCTCTAGGCGCTCTCTTGGCCTCTAAGCACACTCTGGCTTCTAAATTCTTGGACCTTGTCCTCAAGAACTTTCTCTTTACTTAACTAAGCCTTCTCTGGCTTCAAACGAACTCTATGAAGTCAAACTGATCCTTTATTCGTCTTCTTTCTTACTAGACACTGCGTCTTAGCTCGAAATAAAACAGGGAAGAGATTGCTTTTTGTAACTAGTTACAGAGGTACATCTTTTATACTACAACTATGTGTGGTTCTGGTATGCGAATAAAATAAGGTAAAACATTCTTATCTCTTGTAAATAATGCCTGCAGGCAATGGGTATAGGGTTGAGTATTCCAGGTGACCAGATAGCGGTCAAAAATTTGGAAATTCATCCCATTTCAGCGCGCTAGGATGCGCCTGACTCTCGCGTACCATGCGCATCAAACATGCGTCTCGGCTAGCAGTGCTGCGTTATTCCAGATCTGCGGCCATCATTGATGCCGGTTCCGTCTTTCCTTTCTCATCATATTCCCATTTCCGGTAGTCCCGCGGGTAGAGCATGCGTCTAACTAGCACGTCCACGTCCTGTGCGTTTCCCATCAAGTCACCAGATACGCTCGCTAGGAGTCGACGCGTGCACGTTCTAAATGTTCGCTAGCTGCTTCCCGTACTCCTAGCTGTAGTATTTTATAGCTAGCTATTCAGCAATGCATTGATTGTACTGATTTCGCCATGCACTAGTTTCAAAGCACCCCGAAGTCTTTTTAATATATTTCCCCATGGTGTGTTTGCGCCTCGCTAGTCGTTTATGACTAATGCGTTCTGTGTTTCACTGTTTTCTAACTTTTAACTGTCTCCGGCTTATCAGATGGACTCAGCTAGCTCTGAACCACATTTGATTACCATTGTCACAGGTTATATGACAGCTAGTAGTCGCATAGCTAGGCCTTAGACTACTAACTTGGGTGCGTTATAGTCTCTCTGTCTCGGTTATATTCTATAGGTAAAAGAGGATATATTGCAAAATTCACGCGTGGCTGGTTTGCGGCCATATTAATGCATGGAAATGTTCACTTCCAGTAGTACATCATCAATTTGTACTTGTTTGCATAGAGTTTTTCCCTCAATGCTACTTATGCATCTTCATCGCTGTCCGACTCCAAGTCTGGCTTGCTTGCATTGTCTAAGTCTCTAATAGGCATCTTGGCAAATGTCAAGTCTTTGGTACCATCATAGTCCTCTTCTCCAGGTTCATCTAAGTCCAGCACTTTCTGTAGTCCTCTCGCAGATATCGTGAGCCAGTCTAATACTTTCTCTGGCAACTCTATCTTTTCATGCGTGTAATAAGGGAGTACATGGAAAGCACCTACTTTGTGGTGCCACAAGGCACCATTCATTTCCGCCACTACATATGAACTGCCTGTAGTTCGTCTTATGACCACTACTGGTCCCACATAGCGTGGCTTCATTTTCTTGTCGAGATTGGATTCAATTGAGCTATTCCTAACCAAGATCAAGTCGCCTGGTTTGAAATTGAAGTCCTTGATCACCGCTTGGTGATCATTCTCATATTTCAGCAATCGTGCAGCTTTTTCTTCACTCATGCACTTCCTCATTTTGTCAATGTGGACTGAGTGCTTGGCTAATGCTTTGGCACGGAAACTGATTAACTCCGCATCTGATAATACTCTGCCTGGCAGTTTAACTAACCAGGTGGCTTCAATCACATCTAACGGCACAATAGGATGTGCTGCAGCCTGCAGTTACCATGAAGAATGGCGAGCAACCCAACCTTTTTCTAACCGAGATGCGGTCCGCCCATAGTATATGATGCAGGAACCAGAACCACTTAGCGACATTGCCGCCAGTTGCTTTGTATAACATCTGTCTGATGTCCCAATGCGGCTGCTCGATGGACCCATTTGCACAGGAATTGTATAGTGATATGCATATACCCTTTATGCCATACTTGTCCACTAACCAGTGTACGGTGGCTTTGAAGGGTCCACCATTATCTGTCACAATTTCCACTAAACACCCCCAATGGCAAATTATGTCTTCAAACATCCATTTCCCAATTGACAC
This sequence comes from Flammula alnicola, assembly GCA_015499995.1. Classification (NCBI taxonomy): domain Eukaryota; kingdom Fungi; phylum Basidiomycota; class Agaricomycetes; order Agaricales; family Strophariaceae; genus Flammula; species Flammula alnicola. The sequence continues at coordinate 21,254 of JADNRV010000203.1, read as the reverse complement.
GGCATCCTTAATTATGAGCGCTCTCACCTCAGGCCAGGAAGTTAAATGACAACAGCCGTGAACAATGTATTTACACCCATTTGACTTAGGCGTCATGTGCATAGTATCTGCGTGGACTACTCGGAATACTGATGGAGTGTGCGTTTCAATCGGCAGGATTTCTATTAGTGCCTTTTGGCATTCTTGGCACATATTGCAGGTTTTAATATACCATACAATGTCCTTAGCCATCTCAGGCCACCAAAACCTCTGCCTGATCAATTCTTTTTTTGAGTACACTCCGTGATGTCCCAGACTGTCATGCGCTGATTTTAACATATACATGTGGTGCTCTTTCTTCACAACTCACTTGTGCATGGAATTTTCCCCACGTCGATATAGACGCCCTTCTTTATCCAAGAAGAAGTTACTAGCCCAATGCCTGAACTTTTTATATTCCTTTCCCGTTTTGCAATAATAGGGTTGTACACTTATATCCTGTAGCCATTTCTTTACAATGGGTAACAAGGAATCATAATGTGCACCAATTTTTCCATGGTGTTCCTCTGGGTAGGGAGCACGTCTCTCAGGATTATCCCTTTCCTCCAGATCAGGTAGTAGTTCATTATTTAATATCTTTGACACCAGGACCGAGACTTGCTCGGGCTTATGGTCAGTCTTATTTTGCCAGAACATATCTAATTCCGTGCAGTTGTTCTGCGTGTCTTTCTGCGCCTTATGAGTTTCCGCATCAAAGTCAGCTATCGAGGTGCGAAACCTTCATAATAACCTCCCTTGTCATCGATTTTATCATAGAACTCACTAATCGGGATTGGACGAGGTTGACTCGCATCTGCCATTACTACTCTATGCAGTATCCCCCTCTGGTATCTATTTTGTCCGGAATTTTTCAATCAGAATTGGCTGAGGCTCAGTTGGGTCCGCAATGACAACTTCAGGTGGCCCTCCTGGGTCCTCTTCGTCTTCATCAATATTAGAGTATTCATCATCCCCTGGGTAGCGCTGTCTGCGCGACAATCCATCAGGGCTGAATGTTGCTCCTGCTTTGTGTCTAAGCGTGAAATGGAATAGCTTGATATTATCTATCCATCTATTAATAGTTGCATTAGGCATCATGTCAGGATTTTCCAACATTCCAATGATATAGGATGCGTCTGTCACTATGAGTTTTCACATGCCTATGAGCCAGGTTCTACATGCATATAACGCCTGCATCATTCCAAACAATTCGTGCTTAGGCTGTGAGAAGCGTGCTTCTCTCTCGTTCAGGGGTATGGACCCGAAACGCATGTAGAATTTGTTCTTTGGGTTTTCCGCATCTTCTTGAAAGATGTAATACCTGACCCTTTGTAGGATGTATCGACAGCTAACACTACCGCACCTTGTCCATCATAATCAATAGGTCGCAGAGCTTTAACTACTAACAGTCCATCTTTGAGCATTTGCATACTCTCTTCCTGGTCAGGACCCCATTCAAACGGCACGTCATCTTTTAATATTTTACTGAGATGCTTGGCTCTTCTACTGAAGTTTGGTATGAAGATGCGCAATATGCCCAGAGTGCCAATAAATGCACGTATTCTGCTCTTGTCTTGCAAGGTCCCCAGTTTGTAATGACTTTGATTCTTTCTGTAGTGGGTTTCCGCCCTTCAAAGGTACACAGTGTCCTACTACCAGTATTTCACTAGTGCAGATTACGGTTTTATGTCCTGAGAATGTTCCCCCACAATATTTCATTCTCTGGAGGATGCGGTTAACATTATTTATATGTTCCCATACAAACCGCCATATCCCCTTATTTTCTGCGATGGTCTCATATTCACCATCTTTATTTTGGTACCGCGAAGCTGGACCGCGGACCAGGACATTGTCAATGTAAGGATAGTATAGTCTGGTATCTCTGGTTGCAAGATATGTGTTACATCATCATGAAAGATAGGGACCGAGTTCGTCCAACCCATAGGTAGCGTTACAAGCCTCATGCGCCAAAGGGGTTTGGAACATGTTAAGTCCCTTGAACTTTCCGCGAGTAATCTCTCATCATACCCAACAACAAGTTGAACATACCACTGCACGCTCGTCCTGCAAATTGCGACGCTAATTCGTCCGTCGCGGGCGGCACTCCTGAGTGCGCTATGGTCATCGCGTTAAGTGGTTCCAACTATGCACGATCCTCAGTTTCCCATTCTTCTTTAGTACGCGAACCAGCACAAACGGTAAGGCGAGTTAGACAGTTCATATACATTGGAGCATCTTTTGTCTGCTATCATATCGCACAATTCCTTGTATATTCCTGGCGGAATAGGTATGTTTTTCAACACCCAAGGCTTATGCTCTATTGTTGGGATTTCTACCGGTGGAAAGTATTCTTCTTTGAAGCGTCCTTTCTCAGTTTCGTCCCATGCAAACACCTCATTTTGTAGCATCATAAGGTGGTGCATTAATTTCTTTTCCTCATCCCACAGGAATTCTTCTGAGTGTACTTCATCAAATTGTTGTTTTCTTTCCTCGGTATATCATCCTGTCAGTACGAAGTCCGGTGGGTTGGGAGTCAGAGACGGCATTTCTGCTAATGGATCACCTTTGATATCACGCTTGATTCTGAAGCATTCAGGCAGGTCCTGGAAGACAGGTTTCACTTTCTTGGCCACAGGTTTATACTTCTTTCCCGTGAACTGACTCTTCATTTGAATGATTTGAGCCTTAGTCCTGGGAGGTGACTGCGCCTTTGATTTGGGTTTAGCGCAGGTTTTTACGCATGCACCGTCCAGTATTTCCTGCATGTAAAACTGCTTCCTGCCATACGTTGACCCATGAATTTCTTTATTTTCTCTTTTTCGCTATCCTCAATGTCCGCATGTTCCACCACTTGTTCAAGGAATGCGTTCATTAACCCAGCTTGGGTAAATGTTCCATTCTGCGATGTAGTGTACCCTACTATCTTCACCTCTTTTGTATTCTCATCATAGTCGAATACCACGGCCGTCTCTCCTTGACTGTTCATCAACTCATCGAGATCTGAAAAGCCTGCCCAGTCCCTTTCCTTAGGTACTTGGGTGGCCTCCCACATTCATAAGTAGGTAACACTACTTTTCAACCAGACTGAGGGTTAGTCAGTGTGATTGTTTGATTGCTGTCCGTCGCATTCTGAATGTTACTTGCAGTTAACACATCAAATGGGTGCCCTAATAGGATCTTATATGCTGGACCATTTATAATGTGGACTTGTAGCAATAGTGTCATGTCCCCACATTTAAATGGTATATTATGCGCTAATCCTAGGGTCGATTCTATATGTCCTTGGGCGCTTTGCATATTAATCATTATGCCAGGGTTTCAGCTGATTCCTAGTGTTACCGCGATATCCTTAGACATTGACACAATTTGTGATCCACTGTCTAATAGCGCTTCTTCCTCGTCAACATTGTTAACTGTCAGATAGATAGCTCTAAGGGCATGCGAGTCTCTCATGCCATAGATAGTCTTCGGTTTCTCTCCTTCAGGTAAATCATTCAGATACTGCACTATGGGATCATGCACCATAATGGCACCCTTTGGTCCATCCTCACAGTCTTCTGTTAGGACCATATAGCCTGTGTACGGTAAATCTTCTAGCATTATGCTATCTTCAGGACCTCCGCAATAAGTACGCTGCTATCTTCAGGGACCTCTGCAATAAGTACGCTGCTATCTTCAGGGACCTCCGCAATAAGTACGCTGCTATTAGCGGGCGCACTATTTACTATTCCTTCATTGCTTTCTGACTCCTCTGAATTGGTTACATCTTCCACAGTGGCCACGAAGTTGTTGTTTGCAGGCATAGTTAGCATGCGCACACGCGTAACTTGATGTGCCATTTCTTTCATGACCCCTGGTGATGATCCTAGTACTTGGCCAATCATCGTGCCAATAGGCATGTTCAGTATGGCTTTGGCAACCTCTCGGTTCAATGCGCCTTTCTGTACTGGGGCCTGAGTTCGGTATGCGGGTCCTTCCTTCTCAGGTGCTGGTCTCTCTTTGTCAGTTCTCACAACTTCAGTGAGTGAAGGGACTTCGAGGAATGGCAACTCTGGGGGTGGTTGGGTTTCCGCGGGTTCCTGTACCTCAGGTTCTGCAATTCTGACCATGTGTTTCACTGCAGGTCTTGGTGGTATTACAACTTCAGCTGTTTTCTTGTTTTTCTGCATGTTCCTTGTCTGACTAAAATTATATAGGTCCTCCGGGGCTTTCGATGAAGGGAACTTAGTCATTCTCCCAGCACCAGCTATTCCCTTCATTGAATGGTTCAGAAATCTGAATCCTCCAGATCCTCAGATTCAGTACCCCTTGTCCTGCGAGAAATAAGGTATTGATGCACATCCTCTATGTCAAGGAGGTCCAATAATTCCTCTACTTTATCTTGGGTTTGGGGCGGCTGCGGCTGAGCGATCTGTGCTAACTGTATAATACCCAGCATTTACTCCAGTATAGAAACTGTTTCTATTTGCCGCAGATTGTAGAGCTGCTGTTGTCTTTTTCTGACATGCGTGTTCTATGCGTTCTTTTGTCGTTGCTCTGCCTTCATACAGAATGGGACGCCCATCAATCATTCTGATGCACCCTAGCGAATCTACAGTGATCCAGCCAGCATCTAGGTGATGTGCATGATGCGAGCATTCATTTTTCATATGACCGTCTTCGCCACAGTAGAAACATCCACTGCTTTGAGGCGCATTGTTTCCCATGTACATCGGCTGCTGTGGTCTATACAGCTGTGGTACGGTGGACCCATAGGAGGCATAAACTGCTGTTGGCTGACTTGACACTGCATAGTGGACTGTTGTTGCATTAGATGCGCCAATTCACCTAACTGATTAGACATTTTGGCTGTGCGCCTCTAGTTGTTTTTTGTGTACATTGAACTGGTCTTTGAGCGTGGCTACTGTTTGATTTACTTCCTCAATTTTAATAGAGGTAGAGCTGATCCTTTCATAGCTGCCTCCACTGTCTGTATTTTTGTATGTGACTCGCGAACCCTTAGCCATGTCAATCGCCACGTCAATGGTTTCATTCAATTTGTACTTGTCTTCTGGTCATCAAACAGCAGCGTAGCAGCGCTAGTGCCATTCTGTCTAACAAGTCCAGTTGATTTTGTATTAATTGTCTGAACTCAGGGGTCAAGCATGACAGGAACATGTCTACAGCTTCGTGGTTGGACAACAGTACCAGTTCTTCCTGGAGTCTCAAGGCTTTCCGCGTGGAACATGCATTTTAATGCTTGGAGATCAGACAAGTCCACATGCTAATCCCGTGATGCTGTTTGCACACAGTTTGCAGTCTTTTCAATGAGCCTCTGTCCTCATCCATGGCTTCTTCATATTCTTCAATAACTTCTTTCTTGAACCTCTTCCAATCTTTGCTTTTGTAATTCTCCAGCATTTCCCACTCTCTTTCCGTGCATGCATCTGCATATTTCCCCAGCATTCTAATTCTTTCATCATCATCTGTGACATTATGCTTCGCGTATAAATCTTCCATTCGCTTAATGAATCTATTCAACTCTGCCAGTTTTTCTGCGTCAAACTTGGGTGCATCCCTTGATGAAGGCATAGGCATTTTGGATGCCGCTGCTAACATCATGGCAACCACTGGTCTTGAGCAGTAGCAGAGGTTGGAGTAGACATTTGGGGAATGGAGGAATTTCAGTAGAGGGGATACTTCTATGTGTAAATTCTCTGGCGTATGGTTCTAATCCTGGAAGGAGTCCTGTGCTTAACAAGTTCTGCGTAAGTCTAGCTCTGTTTCGGGCACAGAGGAAGACACGGGAACCATAGTTGCTTGTGCGGTAGTTCTTGATCTTTCCAAATTGGTTGACTTGACGGTTGTCTAGTCTGTCTATTGGTTGACCTACTCAGTGGAGCAGATAGTCCTGGAATTGTGACTTTTATGGTCTTGTAATTTTACGCATCTAGTGCGAACACTAAACTGCGCGTGTTTTTGTTTTTGAACCTCGAAAACGACTTGTCCTTTCACCCCCCTTTCAGTGGGCTCCAATTAAAGTGCTAGGTTTCATCTACATTGGAAATGATCTAGCTAGTGGTGCAGAAAGAACTCTACACTCAACACAACCAAACCACAAAACCAACAGCTTGACTAGACGTAGTCTTGTGTGTGAGTCTCGGGGGTAAAGTATGAAAAAGGAGAAGTGCTTCGACTTGTAAACAAGTCTACGCGGGTTTTTGGTATGGGGCAGGTTTTAGTTCCATAGAACTGGTGGTGACTTTCTAACTCAAACAATGCTGAACTTGGACTTCCTTTAACTTGACGACTGATATGACTTTTGACTTTAACTTGACTTTAACAACCTGTAACTTTCATGCAGGGACCGCGACAAGTATGCACTACAACTTTCACACTACCACGACAGATACACGCTACAACTTTTACGTGGTCACGACGGGTGCATGCTACACTTTACAGAAACATGCGTCAAACTCTAGTTAACTACTTTCAAAGTTAACTACTTTCAACTTGCAGTGATCGCAAAGCTGTTTTGATGCATCAAATGTTGGTCTTTTATTGAAATGGGTCTGGTGCGATGAGGTTTAATCATTCCCTTAGGTGTTTTCACTGGTTTTAAAGCATCAACTGCGGGGTAGATTGCCTACCCTATTATGTGCATTACAAGCATATTTTATACCTACTGAGCACCAAGCCCCTACATGTTGCATATGATCCTACGCATCTAATAGCACTATTTCTACTGGTTCATGGTGTCGTGATTACAGGTCCGTTCGGTAACGGTAATTGGTGAGTCCCCATTTTCTGGCATATGTTTTGGTTTCAAGGATGAACCGCTATGTCACGGAACACCCTCTTTGGGGTCAATACAATTGTGTCTGTTTTTAGACACATTATTGCCTTATCAGGATGCACAGCACATTTGATGCAGGTTTCCCTTTTGCCGGTGCAGCATGGTCGTTGGTCAAGTTGGAGCCGCTGCCTCTATGGCGGCATTTCCTGTGTGCTTCACTATGAGCTAGTCTTTGAGCGCTCAGCCTGTTCAGAACTGAACTATTTGGCCGTTCTACACATGTAACAGGCAGAGGGTTGTATGGGACAATGTGGATCACCTGGTCACGTGTTCTGTGGCCCGCGATTGATGTGTCTAATGCTGTATCCATATTGGACTATTCGTGCCTCATGGCTTCGGGATTCTCATTCTACGCGGTTTTCTCCAGTCAAAGCCTCTTGTTTGATTTGCAGGGACACACAGACGTCATGCTTCTTTGGCATCAACCTTAGTTCTACGCGTACTTCTGAGCTTACTAGCTAGGCCCGCCGGACCATAGATAGTTACTTCCGTTGTACTAAATTATGTGGTTCCTGCGTGTTCTCACTTAGTTGGCCAGCACGAGGTATGCTGCCTACTCTCAGTTCCCTAGTGTAATAGATTAATAGATTGGGAAATCATGAAATTTCGCAGGTGGATCATGCCGCATCCTATCACCGGTTTTGTGTAATGCTAAGAATTTCAAAGTTCCGATAAAATATGTTTCTGAACCACCCCTCATGGTGGGCTCCAGATGAGAGACCCGCTACGCACTCAGCGACCTAAATAACACACACAACTGCAGAGCAAGATCCTAACCAGGTCGAGCGATGCTCTACTAGCTTTATAAATATGTAGTGTGTTTTGCTCCACAATGTCTATTTTGTTCAACTAGCTGACTTGTAGACAGTGCCTCGCGGTTCGTTTAAGTGAGTATGAGGGATTATTCAAATACACATTTTTATTGTAGTTTCAAGCCTCGTTTTATCACAGGGATGAACAGTTTTATTGATTTTATGGGTTTTATTTGAGAGGAACTCTCTAGGACGCTGCTAGCTCGACTTTCGAAGCAACTAGCTGCTCTGGAGGCTCGGAACTCATCTGAAACTAAGGCCGCACTGTGCACTAGCTTCTGAACAATCTGCTATCCCACTGTGGACTCTGTTTCTGACTCTTAGGTGCTCTCTTGGCCTCTAAGCACACTCTGGCTTCTAAATTCTTGGACCTTGTCCTCAAGAACTTTCTCTTTATTTAACTAAGCCTTCTCTGGCTTCAAATGAACTCTATGAAGTCAAACTGATCCTTTATTTGTCTTCTTTCTTACTAGACACTTTGGCTTAGTTCGAAATAAAACAGAGAAGAGATTGCTTAAGGTAACTAGCTACATAGGTACATCTTTTATACTACAGCTATGTGTGGTTCTAGTATGCGAATAAAATAGTGTAAAACATTCTTATCTCATGTAAATAATGCCTGCAGGCAATGGGTATAGGGTTGAGTATTCCAGGTGACCAGATAGCGGTCAAAAATTTGGAAATTCATCCCATTTCAGCGCGCTAGGATGCTCCTGACTTCCGCGTACCATGCACATCATGCGTGCATCTCAGCTAGTGGTGCTGCTTTATTCCAGATCTGTGGCCATCATTGATGTTGGTCCCTTCTTTCCTTTCTCGTCCTATTACCACTTTTGATAGTCCCCCGGGTAGAGGGTAGAGTGTGCATCTAACTAATCCATCTGCGTCACGTGCATCTCGCAGTAAGTCACAAGATATGCTCACTAGTAGTCGTGCATTTTGGCCGCATGCTAGCTAGCTGTGTCTTGCGCTCCTAGCCATAGTATTTTGTAGCTAGCTATTCAGCAATACACTGATTGTACTGAATTCGCTGCGCACTATTTCCAAGGCATCCAGAAGTCTTTTAATTTATTCCCCATGGTGTGTTTATGCCTCGCAAGTTGTTTATGACTTATGCGTTCTATATTTCACTGCCTGATAACTTTTAACTGTCTCCCGGCTTATCATACGGACTCAGCTAGCTCTGAACTGCATCTGATTACCATTGTCACAGGTTATATGACAGCTAGTAGTTGCATAGCTAGGCCTTAGACCACTAACTTGGGTGCATTATAGTCACTCTGTCTCAGTTATATTTCATAGGTAAAAGATGATATATTGTGAAATTCACACATGGCCGGGTTGCGGCCCTATCAGCGCCCTTGTTGTATAAGCTGGATGGTTAAAATATTACCAAAATGTGCTCCTTCTGTACACTTCATTAGATATATTGACTAGTATCTCAATAGTCACTAATGATAATGTCTTTATTATTGTGCATTCCTCGTTATCTTGCATAGTTTCCTCTAGTTGTTACTAGGCTTCTCATTGTAATGTCTGGACTTGTAACATGTAGACTACTTGTTGTGACCAAAAGTGAAGTCGCATCGAGAATTTTCTCATGCAATACAGATTTAATTGTTGACGCGACTGCCCCGGAACACATGCATATATCGACCGATAACAATAACAGCTGGCATGTAGAATAACAAAAAGTATATATTTATGATAGATAAATTAAAATCTTGTGTGCCCCCCGCATGTAGCTAAAACAGCCCGAACACGATCCTCCATCTTCCCAATCTGGCAGTCAATTTTCTCCAATGGTATCTCCTCCCATGCTGCGCAGACAGCAACTTTGAGTTCGTCAACAGTGTTCAGAAGGTGTGGGCGGTCCCGTAGAATCTTTTTGAGGTGGAACCAGACAGGCTCAATGGGGTTGAGATCGGGTGATTGAGGTGGGTGTGGAAACATGGAGATGGTGTGGTTGGCCAACCATTTTGTCGTTGCTTTGCTTTTGTGGCTCGGAGCACCATCCTGTTGAAACTTGATGGACTTCCTCTCGTGGTTCATTAGCCTGTAAAAATCAAGTAAAGCAGGTTCTAGCACCTGTTCCTGATACCGCTTTGATGTCATTCCTCCACCACGCCCTCCTGGATAGTCCAACACAACAAGTGGACCTTTCTGACCCCTAATGATACAGCCCCAGATCATTACACGTATACTCAACTGCTTGAAGGTTGGGACAAGGCACTCCTCCAATAGGACCTCGTCGGCATGTCATGTCACGAAAATACGGCCATGATGATCCCCGACATAGACGTAGCACTCATCGCAAAAGATAACCCTTCTGAAGTCGCGAGATTTGAGAAGTACATTGGTACGCGCCCAGTTCAATCTTGCTCGTTTATGTTTAGGGGAAAGGAAAGGGACTTTACGAGCAACACGGCGGTGGTATCCCTCTGCATCCAGAACCTGGCGCACGGTGCTGACTGACACATGTACAGGAATTTGATTGATGATTACATGGAAGGGAGTGCGGCATTGTTTTCTGGCTATTCGGACAATTTGTCATTTGTCATGGTCATTCAGCACAGCAGGGCGTCCTGTGCGAGGCTTGTCAGCAGTGGAGTGGGTCTCTCAGTATCATCTGACGATTTGCTGTGCAGTTCGCGGTTGGATGTTCTCCTTCCGGGCTGCTTCGGTCGCATTTTCTGTAGTGTTCACATGTCCGATGACTCTATTTCGAGTAGGAGAGTCGATTTCATGGCACAGGCTCTTTGGCATCACGAGCTGGAGAGAGAATAACGAAGATCGTGTTGAGGAGGTACTACGTGAACGACAATGGGTAACATGATGATTATGTAAGCAACATCACTTTTGATCACAACGAGTACATTGTAAGCTTTACTAAGTGCTAAAAATAGCTCAGATAAGGAGAATAGTAGCTAGTAGTCCATTCAGAGCTAGCTGCTCAGTGGTCTCTTCAGTGTGGGTGTGTTATAGTCTCTTTGTCTTGTTTATATTCTATAGGTAAAAGATGATAATTTGTGAAATTCATGCATGGCTGGTTTGCGGCCCTGTCACCAGTCCTGGTGGTTAAGACAGGTCTGAACTGGTAGGAAGTTAACCTCAGTATATACATTTTAAATGGTCTTTTAAATGTTAAAATCAGTTGATATTTGCAGAGCTTATGACCAAAGTCGCAAAATATTGAATAGAAAGGTAGATACAATGGAATAGTATCATAATATATCAATTCTTCACATTATTTGATGTTCTTGGGCTCATTACAAAGCTTAGATATATAGTCAAAAGACTATAATGATCAATACTATTTAAATAGGCATACAAAGCTATCAGTTCAGACTGGTCTTAACCGCAAAGACCGGTCCACCAAATACCGGTCTTTTATTCTCAAAAGTCGAAAGACCAGAACAGTGGTCCAGTCTTTTGTGGTCTTGGTCCAGTCTTTTTGTGGTCTTGAGACTGGACTTCCAAACACGAGAACTTGGGCTTTGGAATTCAATCTACTTCGTTTCAAGGAAAACAAGGTTATGATATTGGTACAATGCTATAGCACAGCAAGGACAGACACGCAGAGATATTGTACATTCAAGAAGTAAGGCATAAAAGAAAATGTGACAGTGGCAGTATATACAGGGACCAGGAAACAAAGAAATTTTTCAAGGAGAGAAAAATCAATCAGAATGAGGTGGGGGACTTTCACTCATTCGTACATCCTTGGCTCCCCCAGCACTGTCATTATTGTCTTGGTTCTCCCCAGAATTCTGAGAATCTCCATCAAAAGACTTTGCCCGCTGTTTACCCTTCTGTTTGGTTTCTGGTCCTTCATCTCCAGATGCGCGTTGTTGGTGTGTTTGAGATCTTCCTCTCTTTGCTGGATGAGGATTATCAATGGTGTCAATGTCTTGGCCACGGAGACGTTTCTGGGTGTTCGATGGTTGAGTCACTGAAGATTCACCCTGAGCCATGGAATGGGGATCATGACGATGTAAAGCATTATTCTCAGCTGGGGTGTTCGTCTTTGCCAGGTGTTTTTTCTCCTTTGCAGCTTCTGCCCGCTCAATCTTGGCCTCCTTCTGCTTCTGCATCTTTTCTGCAGCTTTCACCCCATACATCTGGTCAGCCTGGAAGGTGTAGGCCTTGGCAATGCCATCAGCACCATACCATTTTGCCCGCTCCAAGGTTGACATAATTTGAAGACCAGGTACTGGAACAGGAAAGCCCAGACGGTCCCGGAGGATGTCATCCAGTTGATTGAGTTCGAGGTGCTCAGGAGGATCATAGGTACGGTTTTGCTCATTTGAAAAAGCCTGATTGACACACTCTTTGCCCAAAGTCTAAAGGGCAGTAACAGTCAGCTTTAGCGATAACTATAATATTCTTGAATATCACAACTCACCCGCAATAGGTCCATAGTTTTGGAAAATACCTCCCGACCAAGGTATGATGTGCCTTCATGGTTAAAGGTAGCAGTGCTGAGGACTGTCTGGAAGATTTGGTTGATGCCTTGACGGTACTTTTCATTGTCATCAGCTACCTGTTGGGCCATGGTTGCAGCAATCAAAGGCTGAATTGGTATCTGGTGCAGGGATTCCTCGAGGATCTTCTGGGTTGAATTTCGAACACGGGTTTTCTCGGTTGAAATACCATGCCAAGGGTGGTATTCAGGGCAAAATCGCTTGATAATGTCAAGCATCTGTGTATAGGTTTCCCAGATGAGGTCTTCACCAAGGTACTGATGATAAATGGATGCCTTGTCATTGTAAAGCTGCATGGTCGACAAAGCAAGTGAGATGTGGTGCTGATTTGGATTACTAGCATTCTGGTAGGACCATGGAACTCTGGAACATGCAAGGATGTCAAGGCATGAAGCAATGACTTGCTGGTCTTCAGCATCCAAAATAATCTCCTTGGCTCCCGGAATTTCGTCGCCAACTGAAGGCATCAAAGAAAGCGCTGGGGGCAGGACACATCCAAATTTGCGGGTCTTGCCATCTCCATTGAGAAAGTTTCGCTGGTCATCATCCAAACCCATCGTCATTTTGATCTCTTCCCTGCGCTGGGCTTTTACCCACTGGTTCATAGAGTGCATAAGGCCACAGGACTGGCGGGCCTCAGCCATGGTCATATCCTTCAGTGAAATGCCAGTGGGTGGAGTCCAACACTTCTGTTTCAGCTCAGACTGCATAGTTTGCACTGCAAGGAGCCCAGTGTTGCGATGGAGAAATGGAATAGCCCATAACTGTAATATGTTAGTGTGATGAAAGCTAAGCAATTGTCTATGACCAACCTCAGCAATATCTTGTTCCAAGTTGGGATATATATTAATATCAACCCAGTCTTCATCCCCAGCAATGCCATCGGCAGGTGTGTTGGCAATCTGATGAAGGAGTGCCATTAAATCAATAGGTTCATTGGTTTTCTTCTTGTATCCAAAGCGCATTGCAAATGTGGGTTCCAAAAGGGTGAAAAACTGTCCAGCAGCTGAGTTAATTTGCGATATCCATAAATATAATGAATATTGCATGACTGACCTCAATAAGTGGTTTCTCTCATACAAAAACTGATTGAGCAAGATCACGGATAAATGTCTGACAAAACAGAGGCAGTGGTGCATTGATTTTCTCAATGAAGGGATGTCTTCCAGGCTTCATCCAGGATGTACGTGGCACGCTCCAGCAATATGGCATGATGTTCGCGATATTGACGTGATCGTTTATTACTAGAGGCCCATTTCTTCAGCTTGTCAAGCACCTCCTCCCGGTATGCAGTAAAGGCTCTTGTCCAGTTTGCCTGCTCGGCATCACCAACTTGGACACCGTCTTTGATCCCAAATGCAACCATCGCCTTGGCGAGATGGTTTTTGTAGGCCTCGTCGATAATGTCGTGGAATGTACTGTCAAGAAATCCATACATGTAGCTCACAGAGGATGAGGATTTCTCCATGACATCAGCAATGGATGCAAGAGGGTCCTTTGCTGGGTAGGCAATGTATCGATAGGTGTCCCGCGCATATTTGAGAAAGACATTGAGCCAGACACGAGTCATGCGGCGCCAATCATAAAGGTTGGCGAAGTTGACAAGGTGAACCTTTTCAAACATGGGAATAGCCATGAGATCGGCAAAAATGAATAACAGATCAGGATTCTTGACAATGGTTGAAAACTTTTGGTGGGATCCAGAATCAGATCGTTTGAGCTGGTCCTGCAGGAACGCGAAGCCTTTTTCTTTCGTCATTGTTCGCACCGAAGTCAGGACCATGGCCAATGTGTTGTCATCAGTGTCAGGCTTGCTGAAGTATGGTAAATTTCGTGCCCAGTATGCCTTGAGCTCTTCTGCACGAGAGTGTTTCTGAATGGCATCTAAATTTGTGATAATCAAACAATTGACAGATATCACAATACAATACATACCATAGTCCAAAACGAGTGCCCCCCATGCACCGTCAATGTAAAGCTTTTCATAAAGCTTGACTGCTTGCTCCCGTGCCTCAATGATGTCCCCAGTGTCATGATCACTGGTAATATTGAGGCCCTTGAGAATCGATTCAATGTCGTGGAGTTGTTTGAGAAAGGGCTCATGGACTTCCTTCCATGCAGCAATGCGATGGTGGCCATTGATTATATGAACACTTCCAGATTTGACCTCAGCGTTGAACTTGATGTATGGAAAGGTATTGGATTGATATTTGGCGAGTTCCAGGCCTTCAAGATATGTCGATGATACTGCCACCACAATGGCATATTGCTGAAACAGAGGAAAAATGCCCCGTGCTCCACCGGTACTGGCAAAAAGTGCCTGTATGTTGACATTCTCTACAGGACGCCTGTTCCAGGCATGCTCAATGTATTTTGGACCATTGTCGATAATAGTGTTGTCCTTTTTGGCTTTGTTGCCTGACTCGAGAATGTACAGTCTGCCCTGGCCCTTGATAAAGGATTCAGCAAAGATTCGGAGGTCCTCCGCTGCCTTCTTTTCTTGGTCGAGTTTATCTGCTGCCTTGTCCAGATCATCTTGTTTCTCATTCAGAGGTGCCAGCTGCAGATCAAATGTGAGTCAAGGCAATCATCAAGCCAGGTACAGAGATGTGAACACCTTTTCAGTTGCTTTTCAGCCTTCTTTGCCTGTCAATCAAGGTCAATTTGCGATATTCAATAAATCCACGAATATCCTTGTTACCTTTGCACTATCGACTTTCTACAGCATGAAGGGAGTGGGCAATCATGATAACATTGGTCAAATTCAGATGCTTACCTTGTTGGAGGAAGTACCACTAGATTTGCTGTGCTAATGAAAGAGGTCTATATCAGTCTCAGATTGACCAGTAGATTTATTCTTGAGAAGGCAGTGTGATATTCAATCCATGAATGAATATCACAGGGTGTGACAATGTGACAATGTGACAATGTGACAGTATGACCAACACTTACACTGGACATGGTTTGAGTATGCAATGGTCAAAGTTCCAAATGAGGAAGGTAGTGGTTGAAGTTCAGAGAGAGAACAACCAAACAAATAACAATCAGGTAGTTGTATGAAATACACACAAATAAGTACAAACATCACATGACTATATATTTGTGACCTATACCTGTCTTTCACCTGTGTGATATCCATCCAATTTCTGAATAACATTGGAAATCGACTAGCTATGGTGCTGCCACACTGTGGGAGCGGCTTAGGTTTCCGAGCAACCAAGGTCAGGCTGAAAATAGATTTCAACCTGTCCTCGGTTGATTATTAGGTTGAACTAATTCAACCTAATATTTAGGTTGCGCGGCAACCTACCAAAACAACCAAGAAAATAGTGATGTTACACCTACATAATTAGACCATGAGTGCGCTGCTTTTCAACCAGACTTGTCAACCAGTAAATAGCTGCTCATCAACCTAAGTACAGGATCAGTGGCAAAGGTATTATATTTTTCCATAGAACTCTTAATTTGTGTATTCTAAACATGTTCTGGGTGATTCTGAAGAAAGAAAGTTGATGCCTGGAACGGCGCGACATAATTAATAATTTGGCGCATGCAATTTTTACGAAGTCCAAAATGCCGCGTTGGGTACTCTATTCGGTGATGGCCGATATTTCAGACTCTGCTCGAACGGAGTCGTTGAAGGTGGTTGACCTCTGCAGCATCCCGGATTCATCCTTTCTGACACCCAACTGTATACGACCCCAACGAGTCCACAACAACCCAAATAACCATGGTCTGCCCACACCCTGGGTCCGCATTCGATTAACAGTTACTTGAGGGCATAGGAGGTCTTAGGGGATAGTAAGACCCATGGTGGGAGGCCTATTAGGTACGTCGCAAAACAACACCCCCCATGATGCCACTGACCTACCACCTTTTGCTTGTAGGCTACTGAGGAGAGAGCATGTGCATGCTCTCTCTCCTCGTTTGGGCTCATTACTCTGCTGTATCGCGGAACAGGTTGCCGCCCCATGTCTGTCTGCTCAGGGCGAATTGTGGTGTCACTGGTATGTCATATCTGCTCTCTCCTCACGTCACATGAGACAGGGCTGACCATCGAGACACAATTGTATTGACCCCAAAGAGGGTGTTCCATGACATACGGTTCATCCATGAAACCAAAACATATGCTAGGGGAGAAGGCTCACCAGTTACCGTACCTGAGCAGACTCATAATCACGACACCATGACCAGTAAAAGTAGAGCTATTAGACGCGTAGAATCATATGCAACATGTAGAGGCTTGGCGCTCAGTAGGTATAAAATACGCTTGTAACGCACGTAGTAGGTAGGCAATCCACCCCACAGTTGACGCTTTAAAACCAGTGAAAACACTTAAGGGAACGATTTAACCTCGTCGCACCAGACTTAATTTAATAAAGACCAACATTTGACGCTTCAAAACAGCTTTGCGACCATTGCAAGTTGAGAAGTAGTTAACCAGAGTTTGACGCGTGTTTCTGTAAAGTGTAGCGTGCGCCCGTCGTGACCACGTGAAAGTTGTAGCGCGATCCCGCGTAGCGTGAAAGTTGTAGTGCATACTCGTCGCGGTCACTGCATGAAAGTTACAGGTTGTTAAAGTCAAGTTAAAGTCAAAGTTCGTATCAGTCGTCAAGTTAAAGGAAGTCCGAGTCGGCATTGTTTGAAGTTAGAAAGTCACCACACCAGTTCTACGGAACTAAAACCCGCCCCATACCAAAACCCGCGTAGACTTGTTTACAAGTCGAAGCACTTCTCCTTTTTCATACTTTACCCCCGAGACTCGCACACAAGACTACGTCTAGTCAAGTTGTTGGTTTTGTGGTTTGGTTGTGTTGAGTGTAGAGTTCTTTCTGCACCACTAGCTAGATCATTTCCAACGTAGACGAAACCTAGCACTTTAACTGGAGCCCACCGCGAGGGGGTGAAAGGACAAGTCGTTTTCGAGTTTCAAAAACAAAAACACGCGCAGTTTAGTGTTCGCACTAGACGCGTAAAATTACAAGACCATAAAAGTCACAATTCCGGGACCATCTGCTCCACCGAGTAGGTCAACCAATAGACAGACTAGGCCATCGTCGAGTCAACCGAATTCTGAAAGATCAAGAACTACCGCACGAGCAACTACGGTTCCCGCGTCTTCCTCTGTGCCCGAAACAAGAGCCAGACTTACGCAAAACTCGTTAAGCGCAGGACTTCTTCCAGGATTAGAACCATACACCAGAGAATTACGCGTAGAAGTATCCCCTCTACCGAAATCTCCCTTCTCCCAAATGTCTACCCAACCTCTGCTCCCTAAGCACCAGCGGTCGCCACGATGTCAGCAGCGGCATCCAAAATGCCTATGCCTTCATCAAGGGACGCACCCAAGTTTGACGCGGAAAAACCGGCAGAGTTGAATAGATTCATTAAGCGAATGGAAGATTTATACGCGAAGCATAATGTTACAGACGATGATGAAAGAATTAGAACGCTGGGGAAATACGCGGATGCGCGCACGGAAAGAGAGTGGGAAACGCTGGAGAATTACAAAAGCAAAGATTGGAAGAGGTTCAAGAAAGAAGTTATTGAAGAATATGAAGAAGCCATGGACGAGGACAGGGCTCGTTGAAAAGACTGCAAACTGTGTGCAAACGCATTGCGGGATTAGCATGTCGGACTTGTCTGATCTCCAAGCGTTAAACGCGCGTTCGCGCAGAAGCCTTGAGACTCCAGGAAGAACCGGTACTGTTGTCCAACCGCGAAGCTGTAGACATGTTCCTGTCATGCTTGACCCCGAGTTCAGACAATTAATACAAATCAACTGGACTTGTTAGACAGAATCGGCACTAGCGCGGCTACTGCTGCTGTCCGACGACCAGAAGACAAGTACAAATTGAATGAGACCATTGACGCGGCGATTGACATGGCTAAGGTTCGCGAGTCACATACAAAAATGCGGACGGTGGAGGCGGCTATGAAAGGATCAGCTCTACCTCTATTAAAATCGAGGAAGTAAATCAAACGGTAGCCCGCTCAAAGACCAGTTCAATATACGCGAAAAACAACTAGAGGCGCCGAAGCCAAAATGTCTAATCAGTTAGGCGAATTGGCGCGTCTAATGCAACAACAGTCCACTATGCAGCGTCAAGTCAGCCAACAGCAGTTTATGCCTCCTATGGTCCACCGTTACCACAGCTGTATAGACACAGCAGCCGATGTACGCGGGAACAATGCGCCTCGAAGCAGTGGATGTTTCTACTGTGGCGAAGACGGTCATATGAAAATGAATGTCCGCATCGTGCACATCACCTAGACGCTGGCTGGATCACTGTAGATTCGCTAGGGCGCGTCAGAATATCATGGGCGTCCCGTTCCATATGAAGGCGGAGCAACGACAAAGAACGCGTAGAACACGCGTGTCAGAAAAAGACGACAGCGGCTCTACAATCCGCGGCAAATAGAAACAGTTTCTATACTGGAGTAAATACGCCGGTATTATACAGTTAGCACAGATCGCTCAGCCGCAACCGCCCAAACACAAGATAAAGTAGAGGAATTATTGGACCTCCTTGACATAGAGGACGTACATCAATACCTTATTTCTTGCAGGACAAGGGTGTTGAGTCTGAGGATCTGGAGAATTCGGATTTCTGAACCGTTCAATGAAGGGAATAGCTGTGCTGGGAGAATGACTAAGTTCCTTCATCGAAAGCCCCGGAGGACCTATATATTTTAGTCAGACAAGAAACATGCGGAAAAACAAGAAAACAGTTGAATTGTAATATCACCAAGACCTGCGGCGAAACGTACGGTCAGAATTGCTGAACCTGAGGTCCAAGAATCTGCGGAAACCCAACCGCCCCAGAGTTGCCATTCCTCGAAGTCCCTCCACTCACAGAAGTTGCGAGAACAGACAAAGAGAGACCAGCGCCTGAGAAGGAAGGACCCACGTACCGAACTCAGCCCCAGTACAGAAAGGCGCGTTAAACCGAGAGGTTGCCGAAGCCATACTAAACACACCTATTGGCGCAACAATCGGTCAAGTGCTAGATCATCACCGGCAGTCATGAAAGAAATGGCGCGTCAAGTTACGCGTGCGCGTTCCTACTACGCCCACGAACAACCACTTCGCAGCCACGGTTGAAGATGTAACCGACTCAGAAGAATCAGAAAGCGATGAAGGAATAGTGAATAGCGCACCCCTAATAGCAACGTACTTATCGCAGAAGTACCTGAAGATAGCATAATGTTAGAAATCTACCGTATGGGTATATGGTCCTAACAGAAGACTGTGAGATGGCCCAAAGGGTGCCATTATGGTGCATGATCCTAGTGCAGTACCTGAGTATGATTACCGAAGGAGAGAAACCGAAGACTATCTATGGCGAGAGACTCGCACGCCCTTAGAGCTATCTATCCAACAGTTAACAATGTTGACGAGAAGAAGCACTATTGGACAGCGGGTCACAAATTGTCTCGATGTCTAAAGATATAGCGGTAACACTGGAATCAGCTGGAATCCCGGAATAACGATTAACATGCAAAGCGCCCAAGGCCATATAGAATCAACCTTAGGTTTGGCGCGTAATATACCATTCAAGTGCGGCGACATGACGCTCTTGTTACAAGTCCATATCATAAATGGCCCGGCATATAAAATCCTATTAGGGCGTCCGTTTGACGTGTTAACCGCAAGTAACATTCAAAGAGACGCGGAGATCAAACAATCACACTGACTGACCCTCAGTCTGGCCGAAAAGTGTTACCTACTTATGAACGCGGGCGACCCAAGTACCTAAGGAAAGGACTGGGCAGGCTTTTCAGATCTCGATGAGTTGATGAACAGTCAAGGAGAGACGGCCGTGGTATTCGACTATGATGAGAATACAAAAGAGGTGAAGATAGTAGGATACACTACATCGCAGAATGGAACATTTACCCAAGCCGGGTTAATGAACGCGTTTCTCGAACAAGCGGCGGAACACGCGGACATTGAGGATAGCGAAAAAGAGAAAATAAAGAAATTCATGGGTCAACGATACGGCGGGAAGCAGTTTTACACGCAGGAAATACTGGACGGTGCGCGCGTAAAAACCCGCGAAAACCCAAATCAAAGGCGCAGTCTCCTCCCAGGACTAAAGCTCAAATCATTCAGATGAAGAGTCAGTTCGCGGGAAAGAAGTATAAACCTGTGGCAAAGAAAGTAAAGCCAGTTTTCCAGGACTTGCCCGAGCGCTTCAGAATCAAGCGTGATATCAAAGGTGATCCTTTAGCAGAAATGCCGACTCTGACTCCCAATCCACCGGACTTCGTACCTACGGGGCGATATACTGAGGAAAGAAAACAACAATTTGATGAGGTACACTCAGAAGAATTCTTGTGGGATGAGGAAAAGAAATTAATGCACCACCTTATGATGCTACAAAACGAAGCGTTCGCCTGGGACGAAACCGAGAAAGGGCGCTTCAAAGAAGACTTTCCACCGGTAGAAATCCCAACAATAGAGCATAAGCCTTGGGTGTTGAAAAACATACCTATCCGCCAGGAATATATAAGGAATTGTGTGATATGATCATGATAAAAGACGCTCCAATGTATATGAACCTTCCAACTCGCCCTATCGTTCGCTGGTTCGCTGTACTAAAGAAGAATGGGAAACTGAGGATCGTGCATAGTCTGGAACCACTCAACGCGGTGACCATAGCGCACTCAGGAGTACCGCGCGACGACGAATTGGCGTCGCATTTTGCGGGGCGAGCGTGCGGTGGTATGTTCGACCTATTTGTTGGATATGACGAAAGATTACTCGCGGAAAGTTCGAGGGACTTAACGACGTTCCAAACGCCCTTTGGCGCGCCATGAGACTAGTAACGCTACCTATGGGTTGGACAAACTCGGTCCCTATCTTTCACGACGATGTAACGCATATCTTACAACCAGAAATACCAGACTATACTATCCCTTACATTGATGATGTCCCGGTCCGCGGTCCAGCTTCGCGGTACCAAAATAAAGATGGTGAATACGAGACCATCGCAGAAAATAAGGGGATACGGCGGTTTGTATGGGAACATATGAATAATGTTAACCGCATCCTCCAGAGAATGAAATATTGTGGGGGAACGTTCTCAGGACATAAAACCG
>JADNRV010000202.1:0-88288 GCA_015499995.1 Flammula alnicola | reverse complement strand
TCGATTAATGTCATTTCCAGGACACTTTTCGTGCGCAGAATGGGCATGGCAGATCTTGTTCATGCCTGACCGGATACCAGGAATGGTACAAAGCATGCTAGCGGATTATAAAGAGGTGAACTGGGTTATCTTATACTTCACCTAGACCTATTATGAGAGTTCTTTGCATCTCATAGGGTGGTTGGCTCCCGATGTGGAAGAACATCGTTGAAACGAATATCATGGTGAGTTTATCTCTTAGCATGAGGGATTCCGAGTACGATCTTCTCGTTAGGTCGCAACGCATGCAGACTCTCTCATCGCTGAAGCTGTTCTAAGAACATAACGGGGTTCGATCCCGAGCTGGCATGGGAGGCAGTGTGGAAGGACGCCACTGTCCCTCCTAAAGATGACCTGACAGTAATGTAAGCCTTGGATAAACTTTAGTTTCGTGGCAACACTCTTAACGTCTACTTATAGATACTCCGATCGCGAGGAGGTAAAATCTATTTTTATTCTCTAAAAGCACACTAACCAGACCCTACTTGTCCAGAATGTCGACTACGAAGTACGCGCCGGTCTATCATCTGTGTACGACGTCCCAGGAAAAGGTTGGGTGGCCGACGATGTGCATTCCGAAAGCGCATCGCGAACACTTGACTATGCTTGTTCGTTTGTACTCGCTGGAAAGCTTCGCATCGTTACCGGTCTGACTCTTTTTCTGGAACCTTAGATGACGACTACGCCGCCTACGTCTTGCTCGGGAACTAGGAAAGCCCGAGACCGTAACCAATTTTTATTGAACAGATCCATGACTTCACCCTTTACGTTATTCAATGACGCTACCGGATTCATGGAGGCACGAAACGCCGACGGGAGCTGGGCTGGTGAGGATAACGGCTGGACTGAAGGTACGTCATCACTACCCCATTTCCTATTCGCATCCCACCGCCGAAATAAATACTTACAAGCGAGTAGGGGATAAGTGGGCCTACTCGTTTGACGTCGTGCATGACATACCAGGCCTCATCGAGCGCCGTGGTGGAACTGTGAAGTTTATTCAGAGCTTAGACGATCATTTCAATGGAGGCCACAATGATCATAGCAACGAGGTAAATCATGTCAGCAGCTAAGGTCGGAGCTCATCTTGAGACGTTGATAGCCATCCCACCATATACCCTATTTATACTCCCTAGCGGGTGCAGCCTTTAAGACGCAGGAAAAGGTCAGAGACATAGCGATCGCCAACTACAACAATACCCCCACTGGACTATCTGGGGTATGTCGGATATCTATCACTTGGTTCGAGGAGGCTGGGTACTAATCTCTTCTTGGTAGAACGAAGATTGTGGTCAAATGAGCGCTTGGTATATCTTTAGTGCAATGGGATTCTACCCGGTTAATCCCGTTTCTGGCGAATATGTCGTTGGATCGTGCGTGTTATGTCCTGTTCTTCATCTCATTTTGGAACCGTGGCATGATTCGGAAGCTGATTGATGATCTTCTCCTCTCTTGGCAGGCCCTTTTTGAGAAATTACCATCGACCTGGCTAGTCCGGCGCCATCGCAAAATGGAT
The DNA here is from genome assembly GCA_015499995.1 of Flammula alnicola. NCBI lineage: Eukaryota > Fungi > Basidiomycota > Agaricomycetes > Agaricales > Strophariaceae > Flammula > Flammula alnicola. The sequence continues at coordinate 86,733 of JADNRV010000202.1, read as the reverse complement.
CCCGGCAAGTAAGAAACTGACGATTAGTGCCATTGGTGCGCGCACCAAGCCTTACATTAAATCCCTCGCCATCGATGGAGTCAGCGTGGATCAGCCTATCATCAAGCACGAACAGATCGCCAATGGGGCGAACATCGTGTTCGAGATGAGCGATGAAATTCAGGCGTGGGGCAACGACCAAGCTATTTTGCACGCCTTTGTCGGTACAGGTAGCCGGAAGGTGAGTGTACCGGGTGACTCTGAACCCAGCTTTGTGGGTGACACTGACTCTGCGATTCGCGATGAGCTGTGATCGTGATCCAAATATTCAATTCTTTCGTGTATGTGATGTGAATGAGCATATCCTAAAGCCAAACACCTCATGCCGTCTGTGGAGGTTGTTACTTTCTTCGATGACCTGCAAGCTAAGCAACGTCATCCGATTGCCCCACACCATGACCACATATCTTGCCCAGCTTGTGTTGTGTGATCATGCGTCTCCATGTTGTGTATGCATAAAGGAGACTATTTCACGCTTTTTCAATCAATTTTGTTCAGATCTGGTGAGAACTGCAGACCAAAATCTTATTTCCCACGCTTATCAATGCCAAGTAGGAGCAAGTTAACACCCAAACACACCATTTCTTTTGCCCAGGATTGTCCAGCGCTCTGTTCAACCAAACCCAAAACCTGTCCGAAACAACAGCCCATTTTTTGAAAACATATCCGGATTACTTAGTAGCAAGCTTCCATCAGTATCTCTTCAGGCGTCCTCGACCGGTCCTCCGGCCTCCTCCGTCCTATCGCAATGTCGGACTTTGATGTCCGCCGACGAGACGTTCCCAGCCTGTCTCTTCCTCTTTCCCATTTCAAAAAACCGCAAACGATGAACGGAGGATACGTTGCTCTTTCCACGTCTATATTTCAGCAAGGAGGGCACTGGAAGGAACTCATCGTTAATCATTTTTAGCGCTGAGGCTAACCACAAAGCCAATTAATTTGATCAATGGACATACTGCACCCAACGGAGGGTATATATGGTACCAGGCACCGCCTTCATGCTGCACGTCATGTCCACTTATTATGAAGCCCGGAATGATTCCGTAACCGCTATAAATGCAACCCGTTCTCAACGGTTATTGAGACATTCCTTCAAAAGAGGGCCTTCCATCCGCCTTGGCTATCCTCCCTCCTCCTCAGCGCAAAATCAGACCCTTACCTCCCGCACTTCATGTCTCTGCCGGACTCTCATCCTCCCATCCACGAACACTCGGGAAAATCGTGCCCTGTGACGGGCCAAACGCATGATTTCTGTGCTCCGCAGGAGGGGGACAGTCGGTCGCCTTGTCCAGCTCTCAATGCCATGGCGAACCACGGTTACATGTGGGTTGCCATATAATTGCCATTACCTATGTTTAACCTGTATATCAACAGTCGTCGCGATGGAAAGAACCTGAGCGCACAGGACGTCACCCGAGGCCTTAAGGAGTGCTATGGCCTCTCGGCGCCTCTGGCTTACTTCTTGTCTTATGTCGGCTTTTTGATCATACGCAAGTTGGGACGACGGGTATCGCTTTACCAAGTTGGACTGCATGGTGCGGTCGAGCACAACGCGAGCCTCGTGCATCACGACACTCCTGACGGCGAGAAGTACGCACCAATCGAAATCGACCAGAAGTTGGTGGAAGCCTTGATCGGAGACGTACGGCCTACTCTGAAGGAAATCCAAGCCAGCTCAGATCCAGAAGAGAAGTTGCTCCTAAACTACGAGGACATTGCCCGGGCGAGGATTCGGAGAGAATGTGAATGTAAACCAATCGACTCCGTCCATGCTGAGATTGCACGAGGGGAGATGGCAATTATCCTCGGCGTATGGGAGACGAAAACGAAAACGAAGGCCGGTATCCCTGTCGACTACTACAGACGTTGGATTTCGGAGGAGCGTATGCCGGAAGGATGGAAGCCCGACCACGTTCAGAGCTTGAGGGACGTAGTGAACCGATCGAAGAGCGTCAGGACGGCTGTGGCGAAGTTGAGGAAGGAAGCTGCGGACGCAGCTGCTGCTTCAGCCTCCTCACCTTCGGAGAAGGCGTAACGGATGGATATTTGTACTCATTTCATGCTTTGATTTAGGTGTTAGTACTCGTAAACTACTCTCTTCACGATAACTTATGATTCTGGTAATTGGGAATTATGCTGTATTCAATACTGTCCTCTATTTTACGCAAGAAACGTGTGGCATGCCTTTGAGTATTACATAGGACGCTCCAGCTAGTACTTGGGGCACGGGGCTAGGTTTGGGCTAGGTTTACAACGATTTCCAGCTTCGGGGTGGGGATCCAAGTAACCGGGAGTGTCCGGAGTCTCTTGCTCGTGGCGTGAGCGGCACGTGCGCGTTTTGCGTTGCAAGAATCAAGCTGCAAGCAAGCCTGCTTCTACATTTACAGCCACTTGCATATCGCTGGCCTCCGTCTTCTAGAAGTACACTTCCACCCTTTGTGCATTTGTGTGCTGCTGTGGTTACCCAAGACCAATGTCGTGATGGACATCTCTGTAGATGTATGACTAGGTAAGCGGTTAACACTCCTTCAACTCGGGGCCTTCTGACACAACCCCCAGTTTTATCTACTTACCCGGAGGCTTTCATCTAATTTGTATGAGCTACGCTTCGAGGGCTCCATATATGAAACCCGTTTCTTGCATGAATCTCCGTAGCCTCAATGATCAGTCGTGCAACTGAAGCGTTCACCCGACCCGTTTGCACATGGCGTTTTTTTCCTATGCCTGTCTGCTTCTTCCTCTAAATGACCATAGCGAGACGATTGCAATTTACCGATCAGGTCACGCGTCCTCACCGCAACATTCGACCCACCCAGTCATGAACGACCATTCGCGCTCCCTAATTATATTCATGCGTCATCTCAGTCGTTGCGTCCTCAATCTAACTATCATTTATCTTCCCAGGAAAACATATCTGGGCCTTTCAGCGGCAAATCCGATCTTAAGTCCGGCAAATCTGTCGCAGAAGCACTTGAAAACATGAAGAAGCGGGGGGTGGAGAAATTTCGGAATGAAGCCGCCTTGTGTAACGGGCCGTCGCAGTGAGTCTGCCCGAGCCTCGCGAAACGTGGATCACCTGTCTCTAAAAATGCCTTTTTTGGTGCGCCAGCAAGACAAGGAGAACGCGAAAGCAAACGTTGACGTGAAGTCTATGGCCACTTTCGTGCCCCAGGGAGTTTCCTCTGGGCTTATAAAGACGTAGGTTCCTCGAAAATTTCAGTTTCTTTGTTTTTTTTGGAGCAATTGGCTTCTGTGATGGGCTCTAAATCCTTCTCGGTGCTCATCGCACTCATATCATGCTTGCAGGCTTTCGCAGATAATACATTTGGCGTGCGCGACGGACTACACTTTTCGCTTGAATCAAGAGCTACCAATACTGATGGCTCTATACCGACCTACAAGAACCCTAAAGCGTCAATTGAAGATCGCGTCAATGATCTACTTCCTCGGATGACAGTCGAAGAAAAGGTCGCTCAAATGTGAGTTTCTTGTTCCGCTGTATATCGCAGTTCAGCTAAATGACATATGCTATAGCATCCAAGGTGATATGGATGGATGGATGGATCTCAGTGACCCATTAGACGACACGAAAACCTTCAATCAGACCGGCTTAGTACGTATGACGCGTCTGGCTGTTCTGCTGTTTCTAAATACCCCAATAGGAAGAGATGATGCGACTAAAGGGCGGCAGTATTTGGGCAGGATACTTGACCCCATACGACAAGTTCGTGTACGGAGTCACCATCGGTCAGAAATACTTGATGGAAAACACTACTCTTGGGATTCCTGCCCTCATTCAATCAGAAGGTACGAAAGAAACGCTTCGCTTTTTTCGGAGCTTCGGGAAGGCTGATCATCCGCATCCTTGCTATGAACAGGTCTGCACGGGTTCACGAACAAGGGCACAATATTCCCATCGCCCATCGGTCTCGCTGCTTCTTTCGACACCGCCCTTGTCTCCCAAGTTTCTAATGTTGTAGCCTCCGAGGCGGAAGGTCTCGGAATCAGCCATATGTTCGCCCCTGTGCTTGACCTCTCCCGCGAACTGAGATGGGGGCGAGTAGAAGAGAACTTCGGGGAGGACCCGTTCTTAACAGGGGAAATTGGGAACGCCTTCATAACTGGACTTCAGTCTGGGAAGCGCCGAAACGCGAGCAGCACTGCTATTGCTCGTGTTGCTGCTACTTGCAAACACTTTGCGGCATTCGGAAGCCCACAGGGCGGTCTGTCAGTCGCTTTCTTTTTGTAATTATTTCTCATTCGTGTATGCTTATCTTCTCTCAATCTTTTAGGAACCTGGCCCAGGTTTCCGGCGGAGAACGCGAATTACGAACGATGTTCCTGAAGCCTTTCAACAGAGCGTGCCTCAATAGTTTGTCAATTATGACGGCATATTCGAGTTACGACGGTATTCCAGCCATAGCGAATACTCGTACGTCCTATAGCCCCTCGCTTACTCTGATGCTGACCATAGATCAGATCTTTTGACTGATATTGTGATTCTGGTTGTTGTCCTCTGTTGTGAATGGCTCTAACACCTCACCCTTAGCTTCGAAATGAGTGGGGGTACAAGTACTGGGTGACCACCGATGCTGGATCCGTCGATCTCTTGATCACTCTTCATGGAACATGCGACACCAGAGAATGTGCAGCGAAAACCGCGATAGAGAATGGTCTGAGTGGTGAAATGGGTGGCGGTAGGTTGAGCGGATGTATTTACCTCGCGTCTTGCTGAAAGTATTCCAGGTACCTATACTTATCTAACCCTGCCTGGTACATCCGCTTCGTTTATCCAGCATATTAACCTCAAACTGACAACTCGACCCTGACAGACCAAATCCAGGCTGGCACGGTTGACATTAAGTACGTCGACACTACAGTCGAAGCCATGTTGCGGACCAAGTTCGCTTTGGGCCTCTTCGAAGGTGGGTTTTCACTTATGTTGGCGAAATGTTCATTGACAGTCTGTTTCAAAGATCCCTACCCTTATAGTGATTACTTATCGTCCATCCGTACTCCTGCTTCACGAGTCGTTCTTAATCAAGCCGATACTGAAAGTATCGTGTTGCTTGAGAACCACAACAATGTGCTTCCTCTTCAGAAGAACATTGGATCGATTGCCCTTCTTGGACCGCAGGCTAATCGTGTCTCCGTACGTGCCTTAGAATAACCGAAAAATACGTTCTCTAACACAATTATCTAGTTTGGTGATTACGTGTTCTTTAACGCGTCCCTCGCTGGTATCTCACCCCTAGACGGCTTCAAACAATTCATTGGGAATACCTCTAGCTCCACGAAGATCAACTTCGCCCAAGGATGCGAGCTCTGGTCGAACGACGATTCAGGTATTCCTGCTGCTGTTCAAGCTGCCCAGGCTTCTGATGTCGCTATCGTCATGGTGAGTGTAGTCGCCCTTAGTTCTCTTAGATGTTCGCTGAAAAAGTTTCTTCTCCCCATTTTGATAGGTTGGAACCTGGTCTCTCGACCAAACTTTGTTGTGGACTCCTGGAACAAACGCCACCACCGGAGAGCACGTCGATCTCTCTGACCTGGCCCTCGTTGGAGCGCAGTTGAAACTTGTTCAAGCTGTCAAGGCTACAGGAAAGCCTACCATAGTCGTCTTCGTTAGCGGAAAACCCATAGCCGAACCCTGGATACAAGCAAGTATGTTACTACCTAACCTGGTCCATGCATAATTTATAACGTTTCTTCTGTAGATGCGGACGCCGTCGTGCAACAGTTTTACCCCGGTGAACTTGGAGGTAAGAATTCGAGTAGTCGCCTCTTAGGACAGTGGTCAATAACGAACCCTTTATGTAGGTACTGCTATTGCGGAAATTATATTTGGAGCCGTCAACCCCTCCGGTAAGCGCCTCTCGCGAAATCTTCTTTTTTTCTCCATCATTTCTGCTTAACCTTTAATTAACCTGACTCGGGTAGGTAAATTGCCCGTGTCATTCCCACGCGCGGTCGGTACCACGCCCGTTTTCTACAACTACCTCAAGGGTAGTCGGCCAATTGATGCTGGTCAAGTCTTAGACAATGGCCAACTTATTTTCGGACACCAAGTACGTTTCATCTATCCACATACAGTTCTTGCACCTTTGACGCTGTGATCTCGCAGTATGTTCTCAATAGCCCTGTTCCTCTCTGGAGTTTTGGTCACGGCTTGAGCTACACGACATTCAATTAGTATGTTACCTAACATTATCCAGATGGAACCCACTATTGACATTTTCCAGCACTGGGCTTTCTATTTCTCCGTCAACGATCAGCACGACCCAAGACTTTACTGTGACCGTAACTGTTCATAACACTGGACGAGTAGATGGAAAGGAGGTTGTCCAGGTAATCCTTTTCCCGTTTCTTCTAGTTCCGATGCTTAATCCCTTGCGGCAGGTTTATATCACCGACGCAGTTAGCTCTGTTGTAACCCCAAACCAGCAACTTGTTGGGTTCCAGAAAGTGAACATTCCGTCAGTATAGGTCTCAGCTTGCCGAGAGAATGTTGCTAATCGTGATATCATAGCGCGGGCGGATCTTCCACTGTGTCAATTAAAGTTCTGTCCTCACAGTTAGCTGTTTGGACGGTCCAGAATTCATGGCTCGTCGAACCTGGTGTGTTCAATGTGAAAGTTGGCACAAGCGACCAGACCTTCGCGATTGCGAATTTAACTGTACATTGACGGAGAAATATCTAGGATGGGATGCTATGATTATGTTTTCAAAAGTGTTGTGACTCGTGATAAAAAAAACTCGGTAAATATATCAGTGCGTACATCCTCTAGTCACTTGACTACCACCATTCTGCCTAGCCTTTGCCATTCTTCTGTCCTTTGTACCCTAGGAATCTTTCTGAAAAATCTTCGTCGCGAATCCAATAAGAACTCGCACAAACTCGTCCTGATTGTCGTAAAATAAGGCATGACTTCCATCTTGAATCGTATAAACTTGGGCGTTGGTAAAGTGCGGCTCGATTTGGCTGATAATGACATCATTTAGGAGTACGGCATCGGCTGTACCTCTGATCATCAACAACGGAAACCCCTGCGAACCTCCTGCATATAGGTTTGTTGGGTCCTGTATACGTGAGGCGACTAGGAAAGATACTGCCGGGAATTGGAGGGTGGTTGAGCCTAACCAGGACCACTTGACGCGGACAGGAACATTGGCGGGATTGGCGAAGCAAGAGTCCACGAACGCGATCTTGGAACTAGCACCAAGTACGACGTCGTTTGTCGAGAAGAAACCTGGGAGATAACTCTCACTGAGAGGTGTGTTGACACCCGTCAGCCCTAGGTAAGGTATTCCTGCTGCCGACACAAATCCTGAAATAGATCCAGAGTCTAGATACGTAAAAATGTCGGAAGCGACGCTCGCTGATTCGTTCACGATGAGCAATGCATTTTTAATTGAGTCGGTCGTTCGACCTACCACCATAACTCCTGGAAATAGAAATAAATCAGCCGCCTTTCTCATTGCTTACGGTGAAAATTATTCTGACGCACCAACCGACGAAAATTGGAGACTTGAGATGAAATGTCCTCCTAACGGCATCGAAATCATCGGCGAAAAGCTTCGACGCATAGCTGTCCGTGTTGTTAGGCTTCCCGCTTCTTCCATGGCCTCTCATATCGTAAGATACCTAACACGGTAGACTGTAAGTGAATGAGCGGTAACATAGTCTGTGCATCCTTTACCAAGTAGAACCGCTTCAGCAAGCGTCTATCATGGAACAAGCCTTCAAAAACAGATCCACTTAACGCAAAGCCGTGGACGAATATGAGGCTCGGGTTGCTGGAGTTACCCGCTGCATTCGCAAAGATGTCTGTTCCATCACTGGACTTGATCGTGGTCGCTACAGATACAATGACGATGCTCAGGCATGTTAAAAGGAAGAGATGCATGCTGAGATGAAAGAGTGCTTTGGAATCATTGTCGTTCTGTTCTCTTAATATAATTTTTTATTGCACATACCTATAGCCTCAATAAGGCGGCCGGCAAATTTGTACAATGGTTTTCAATAGAACACCGTTTGCTTAACCATATTTGTCAATTTTAAAAATATGTTTCAATGCATTCGTAGCAACTGGTACGCCGTAGTATGGCAACAAATGTACCCAATATGAGTAGTTCAGGTTCAAAGCTGATTTGGAGGCGTCGGCGGTGTTACCGTCAATAGATATTTTCGTCGCCCAGATCGCATTGCAGGTCCCAGGGCATAAACCATGACTTCACTCCGTATAGGCCCTGTAGGAGCCCTGTCGGGTTTCAGCTTTCCCGTTTCTGACTTTTGACAGTTCTTTTTACGGTTGAACGATATGTAGCCGGAGCTCCATTGAATGTTCGATATCGCTGTCTTGGTGTGTTGTGGATGCCAGCAAATCTTACCATCTCAAGTCTCCAAAAGTGCACAATATTAATATTAGTGTTATGTGTGTGAGTCAGTAGTGCGGACAGAGATATGACGTCTACTCCTAGAGGTCGGTATTTATGGAGACTTCCTTCCACTCATCATGCTCAGGTAACCGGCCCAACGCGGTTCCCGTTACCCACATCGCCAGCGCAGTAGCCCGACCCGAGAGCGAGCCTGATAGGAAAAACTACTTACCGGTTGCCAATGTCAAATTTTCTCCTCTGACAAGGTCAACCATCCCTTCGGCTCCCTTGTCAGATTGTTGGCCATTGCACACCAGAAAAAATCAGTCAGAAGGTCAGCAGTGAGATTGTAACAATTCCACACACCCGAGGATACCTTCAAAAGTCTCCTTATCATCGGCAATCCTGGCTCAAGGAGGGATAGCGAAAGTCGAGGTATACGCCTTGGGGGCCCGACGACGATATTCCAACTGGGAGAGTCTCACAAATGGCACATTTATATATGATTATCGTACCTCTTAATGTAGTGTCATATACCTCGGAGAACCCAGTTTGTAGAGTACTGCAGATGTGGCACCGAGCTACGCCGGGTTATCTAGTCCAGATTCCACAAAGATGAACGGAGTGACTTGCAACCATCCCCAAAGGATCCAATTTGAAGGAGTAATCTAAGATCGCTTTCTTCGCATATATAAGAGGGATTCCCGGGTGATGTCCAAGTCCCCCAAAACATCGATGTTTGAAAAAAGAATCACGACAGAGAACAGAAACCGTGTTGGACTTATTTAAAATATCGGTTCAACACCTCTCGATCTACTAAAATAGACTGTTTCAACGGAACATGCCTGGCATAAATTACTTACGTTCTCTGCTTAATTGCATAGACATGTGGCCTAAAAAGCAGCATAGGCGACCAAACAATCGGAACGTACCTCCGTTCTTGACGAGAAGATCCATTCTACCCTGAATCTCGACTGCCCTTTTCACCATTTTGTGAAAGATATCGAGATGTAAGGTTCATCCAAATCTAGTTTGGCGGCACCCTTACTATTGAGTCCACCTGCCCTTGTCGCTGAATGGTAAAGTTGTCTGGTCACAATGATTTTCTGCCCTGTCCGGCTTAGTACCACGAGGGAAATCGCGCGTTTTAGGCCGAATGTATTCGAAGGAACAACTCAGCTGATCTCTTTTATATTGGTTGAAAGCTAGCAAGAATTGGAAAGGAGCGACTCTGACGTCGAACTCGCTACACCTTTAAACGACCTATTCGTGATTTTCTGATACCACGGCCCATCCAGATCTTCACGATAAGCGCTCGCGTAAAGAACTCTGGACTCGGCCCGCGCGGTGGTTAATAAAGTTACTTGTGCAACTAACTTATGCCTGCAACAAGTTAGCTTGTGCTAACTTTTGGCAGGCAAGTTGATTTGTCGCAAGTTACAAGTTAACTTGGCACAGTGATCATGCCCGCAACAAGTTAACTTGGCACAGCTCGCTTGCGCAGTAAGTTGGCTTGGCTCACCGGCAGCCAGGCTACATGCCCCCGCCTGACTGCCGATCTTGTTGCCGTCTGCGTACCTTTACTTACCTTGTATTAAGTTAGTAGCTACCATTATATAGACCTTAAATATACAAAATTACATCTCAAGCTAGGATTTTAAGTTGCAAAGCTGACCAGTTAGCTGGTGCATTCTGTAGAACTAACTTACAGCTTGAGCAGCAGCGCGATGGTGCGCTCGACTTAAAAAGGCTAACCTGCATTTGTATCGGGTGCATTCCCGTGGAAATGACCATCTTTGTATAATAATTACACTCTTCCACGTCCACCAATAGCATGAAAAACTAGATAGATCATGTCTTAAAGGATTATTATCCCAGGAAAAAATAAAATTCGTGTGAAGTTATGACATGAATTAGCAGCCGTACCAAATGTCACACAAGTCGTGCACACTTACGCGTGATCCATGGGCGCTTAACGGGCGCTTGCACGAGCACTCACACAGCATGCGACAACTTATGTCTGTACTCACTTCACAATAACCTGAGCCACTCACTCTCATTCACCCTCACCGACCTTCACTCACTCGCACGCACTTGCATGTACTTGTACGCACTCACACACACACTTGTACGCACTCGCCCTAACATGGACGCACTTGCCCTAACTTGCACGCACTTGAACGCACACATACCACTTGGTTGTGATTTGCACAAGCCAACTTGAGCCACCATGTTGCATGAGTTAATAGAAGTTAGTCTAAGACTCTAAGTGAGGGGCAAGTTGCAAGTTAGATTGTCGTCGGCGTGGGAATAAGTTGAATATTCATCCCCTGCACCGGCATCTCGGCCACTGCAGGCCGCAAGTTAGCAAGTTGACCCGGAAAAGTAACTTTATTGACAGTCGGCCCGCGCGGCCGCACGGAGAGTCACCGCTATCGAGTCAAAAAGTCCCTTGAACCTTGCTCTTGTCCCTCTCGGAAAAAATATCAAGCGGGTTTGAAAGATATTAAAAGTGTTTGCAAATCTCACTTTTCCAATCGAAGGCCGGTAGAATCGTTGGAATTGACACACCAGCGGCCATGGAACTACGTAACATAGTAGCATGACGTAGTTGACAGACAGTGAGATTGTTGGCAACCTTCTAGAACTCGTCCCTATTCGTAGATCTATCGCGTTGGAAGCTTAGAATTGAGAATTGAGAATAAAATTGGCTGGCTACGTTACATAAGCAACTCATGAAACTATGACTATATAGCGACCTCGCCAGCTCATCGTGATATAACGCGGAAAATGTAGAAGTTAAGAGACACAGTGTGGCCAACCCTCTCAAGCCGGCTGCAATCATCTAGCGTCAAGCCCGGCCCGTGGTTCCTGATGGTGCGACGGGCGCTTAATACTCTCGAGGCTCAGGCTCTTAGGGCTCAGCCATTAAGGATACCTTGTCACTGGCCGCAATACAGGTCAATTTCCGTCGCATAGAGTATTATTACATTGCCTGTAAACATGAAAAGTAATGGAATAGTGGAAGAATTACGTTCAAGATGCAACGAGCACATGTTTCAGCGATGTCGCTTCGGTTTCACAATTCACAAGTGTGCCCCACTCCCCATTGATGAAATTTCTCCCCGCTTCTCCGCAATTTCCTCGGATCCCTTGTCTTCCCGTTTTGTAATATCGTGCGCCAGACATTCTTCCAGGGCGTAAAGACCTCTTGTCGAAAGACCAAGGGAGTCCATGAACCCAAAGCCACCCGCGTGGACAATGGATGCGTACCAGACTACGTCTTGCAAAGACGCGAGCAACAGGAAAGATGAACCAAACTTATGAGCGGAGAAGAAGCAGACAATGAAGCCTGTGAATGCAAATGCGCCGTTAAGTGCAGCTGGCGATAATATGAGGTCATGTCAGACACCGTATGTATGAAATTGGCATTAGAAAGCGTCTCTTACCAACAGTCCGATACGCATCGTTTGACTTGGATTGACCAGCTGTCAATCCCGAAAACGCACAGCCCATGATGAGAGCTGCCACCCCATACGCGGAGGTTGGATCCTTCGACCAACTGGGAGTGTGCTAATTCAATTAGCGTCTGGGTCAGAATTACTGTTGATAAGGAAGGTGGGATAGCATGCATACCAATCCTTTACTTTGGAGATAGTGGATGCAAGCGGTCCATCGTAAAATAAAATAGGGAAGAACATGATTGAGAGAGCAAGCAAGACGTTGAAGACGCCATTTGCAAGCACGATCTTCCTAGCGGCTGTGGAATGGTGCTGGGCACTGTGATCACAATGATGCATGTCGTGCTGAATATCCTTTTTGGCGGGTGTTTTCATAGTGTCTTTCACGAAGGTCGTGCGGAATTGACAGCGTTGGCGATTAGGGTCAATAACTGAATTAATGTGGGTCGAAACTGAAACATCAGTGCCACTGATGTCGATCCAAAAATAGGTTCCATCCTCGCGCCACACAATCCAAGAAAGGTTGATCTGCAACGATTGAGAAATGAAAGATGCTCCTCTATACAGGTTACAAAGTGAAAGGAGATACACGAAAACATCATAAAGGATCTCTGGCGAACTTATGTTTTCTGGTTCCTAGCTGAAGACGAGATGATTTACGATTACGTGGGAGGGATTGTACCGAATTTTGGGATCTGTTTGCATGCACAATCTTTCAAACCACACGACAGGGAGTTGAAGTAAGCATTATGACAGCCAGTCGAGCGCATTGCGGATCTGGCGAGTCCCGGATCATCTGTCGCCGAATTTTACTACCTGAAGCCGACGGTCACAATATTTCAGCTATGTTGACGCCTGATTAATAAGACTGAGCGGAGGTGCATACGTTTCTCTCACCGCCTCATCGGCAAAGTCTGGAAAAAGGGCGCTTCTATGATGGCGCTTAACTTCTACTGCTCTATTGAGTGGTTTGGAAGGGTCCCGAAAGCATATGGTTCGAACGTTGTTTGTAGAGTCAGTCCACATAAACAGTCATGATTTTTTTAAATACGCAACAAGGGATGTTGTCATGTTGAAAAGGTAACCAATAACATGGGAAAAGGAAGCATAGTTTCCTGCGCCAAGACGAAGAGAGCACTGGAAGCATCGCTCATTGCATCCTCGAAAGTAATTAAACGCCGAAACTGTCTTCTTCCAACTGTAACTCCCGACTGCCTTGTACGAGATCGCATGCCGTGCAGCAGAATGGAACAAAGCAATCGCTACCGCTGCTGCCGCGGATGTTATAGCGCTGCCGGATATTTCTCCTCGTCTCAATCTGAAATCGATAAAAATGGGATACCACGGTCAGTAGACTATAGCTAGCATAGGTTGGGGGAAGCACTTGCCTGTAAAATCCATCCCATATCGCATGCCACCTCAATGCAGGCATAAACCAACCCATCTCCAACAATGACATTGTGACGCTCTGGGTCTGGAACTCCATTCTGGTTCAAATGTTCAAGACGTCTACGGTTCTGTCCGTGGGCAAAACAAGGGCACCACAACGCTAAACAACCTGTAAGAGATATGGTTAAGAGTTCACCTCACTATACGACAGAATTTTATAAACATACATTTGTTCACGTCCCCGAAGCAATCGAAGATTCCAAAGCTCCAATCGCGTTTCCCTTCGTTGTCTACCGGCAGTCCCTTCACGTTCTTGTTTCCAGCAGGAATGGTCATTTGAGCAGTCGCCTGGGGCTGAGCCAGACGCGTTATTTTGTTAGCTTCCAACATGGAATTCAAAAAAGATTATTACCTGAACTTGTGTAAGGGGCTCCGTCTTCTCGGAAGCCATATCTGAGGACGTGAGTATATGGCGGTTGGTGGCGGGAGGAAACGAAGAAAGTCAGGAAGAAATGGGTGCCCTTTTGTAGGCGAGTTTCGCGCTGATGTTTATCATTATATCAAGGGCTGGCGGATCAACTCTCAGGGTAGTACGATGATTCAATATGTTGTTATTGTTGTTAAGCAACTGACGAAACTGAGTTTTCTATAGTATGAGTTTCGGGGGTTGGATTCACGAATCGCTTACCTTGCTTTCTTGAAGAGCGTCATCAGAGCAACACTTGTCCGAAGCCATGAAGAGCCTTGTTACTCTTGCAGATTTTCACCGTTCCGTGCATCATGCGTCGGGCGCTGTTGGGCGCTGATCTCAGGACCGGGGGCAATATCGTGAAATTTCTTTGCCAACAAATTCCTGACCCCACTTTCCTTCTGAGGCCTCGTGGTCGTTCAAACGTTCATGGTCGGCGCTGTGGTCGGTACCATCGCATGACACTCTGCGAGGAGGCTTGAAGCTTCAGTGCTTGAGCGTTAAGCTTGAAGATAGAAGACTGGCTTAGACGGTTCTTCCGAGTCTTAGGCACGTAGTTGGGTTGCAGCCTTGCAGCGCGTTGGGGGCGTGGGAACAGAGATTGTTCATCTTATCTCATCTTATCTTGCTCCCCGAACTCGTGATGGAATGCCAGCAAATCTGGTTCACGGATAATGGATGTCGCGTTCGATACTAGGGTTGGGTAAAAAACCTCCAGGGGGGTAATTTACTAGTAATTTACCTCGAAAATTTTTTCTGTGAGAGGGACAGGTAATTTACCAGTATTTTACTAGTAAATTACCTGTCACGTGATTTGATTTTCGTAAGGCTTTTTAATCGAATTTAAGGATTGGTTACATAAGTCTAATCATCCAAGGTACGTGGGATAAATGTGCTCTCACGTGTACCGTTTATCGCTCCTAACGAACAGAATGCGTACGCTCCGCGCGCATCCCTTAGGCTCCTTGCAGCCTCCATTCTGTTCGACGGGATGTAGACGAAGATCTGACCTAAACGACAGATAGGTCTCGGATGGATCTCTTGTGCTCGATGTCTTGGACCAATCCCTTGTGCTCGATGTCTTGGACCAATCCCTTGTGCTCGATGGTACATGTCTTGGATGGATCCTTTGTGCACTATTGACCATGCATCAGATTCCCCCAAATCCGAGACCCATATCTACGACACCCAGGCGATCTTGGGCTTCTGCATCCTTCCCGCAACGCTCACAGATTCCTGGGTAAGCCACTAGCTGGCCTCCTTTCTGCTATGCTCACGATTTTGTAGATACAGTCATTTCGTCACATCTTTCGTTTACCATCGAGTCATTCTTCCCATCGACACTTCGTCTCTCACTTCCCTTGCATGACGGAGCTGTCGGATACTGCATCTACGGAGCCCCCGAACACCACAGCTGCGAATCCGATGACTGAAGAAGGCGAAGCGCAACCTGAAGTTCCCGCTGCGTCTCTGCCAGTCGAGGCTTCCAATCGTTGCGGCAAGTGTTTGGATGATTATCGGGCAGGCGCCCTTACCAAGGTGCAGGCGTTCATCCGAATCCAGCAAATCATTGGCCAGTATGCCAACGATTCGCAAGCGGGGCCTGCTGTTGCGGCTCTCGAGTCCTATCTCGGAATGCTCGACAACTTCGATTGGTTCAGGAAGAAGGCGGCTGAGCGGGGCGGCGAGGCGCAAGTTGAAGAGGTCGAGCGTGAAGAGGGAGAAGGAAGTGATGTTGGGAACACACAGGATCTCCCCGCTGGGCACGCGCGACCCGCGAAGCGCGACAGATCCCCTGACATTGATGACGAGCCCGACCTCGGGGGCGCCAGACGAAAGATCGAGGTCCAGAAGTTTCCGTGGGTCATACAAGAAGAAATCACGCCGTCGACCCTCTCGCCTGAGCTCAAGCAAACCCAGCTTGCTCTCGAGAATTTCTCTCGGGATCCCAAGCTTGCAAAGGCATCGCTCCTCAACTCCTCCCGTTGCCCTCAGTTCCCCGACAATGAATGGGCCAACATTCTTGCAGGACGAGTTGTCGACTTCGACCATGTCTTTTCGGGCGTTTACTCCCTCGCGCCTGATGAACGACGACGAGAGCGAATGGGACCTTTCGAAGTTGTGGTTGGATCTTCCGCACCAGCAAAAGTTGTTCGATCCCATTCCGACTGGGTTATCGCCTGGGACCAGTACATCGATGCCGTCATTTATGTCTTTCCTCACCGACAACCAGAGCTCGTCCATTATGGAAAATTCCTCCGCCAGCTTTTCACCTCCGTCCCTACCGAGCGACATCTCCGGGTCATACAGTTCGACAAGGCTGTTCGATTGCGAGTTTCCCAACGGCGAGATCTCCTCCTTACTGACCATGCCCAGTTCGCCGACCTCAGCATTCTCTGGCTCCAGCATGGCAGTGGAGCCGGAACTAGTTCGGACCGTGGAGGAAGAAGATCATCTGCTACTTCGACTGAGCACCGGCGACGGGATGCTTGCAGACGATGGAATGATGGCAAGTGCCCAAACTCTGCTGCCATTTGCAATTACGCCCACGTCTGTGCGAAGTGTCGCAATGCCAGCCACATATCCGCTGAATGTGGATCTAGTACCGCAGTTCGCAAATAAGAGGAGGTCTCAGTTCGACTTCTGGTCATCGCGCCCGTCGTATGCCAGGAGTTTCATGTGGAGTGATGATGGCGGCGTCCGTGTTACCCTCGCCAAGGCCTCTGAAACACTGCTGCCTCTTCCCCCTGTACCCCAACATGAACTCGACAATGAACGCGCCACCGCCACTATCACCAATAACCCACACTTATTTAAGATCGTATCACCTGTGGTTGTCACAAGGTTTGCCGACTACCTCACGACACACCCGAATGCTCCTTTCGTCGCCTCTGTATGCGAAGGCCTCATAAATGGCTTCTGGCCCTGGGCTGACACTATGTCGGTCCCTCTTCCCATCACCCTTGATGCTCGCAGCCATATTCGTGACCCAGCTCACTGCGAGTTTGTCAAGGAACAGGTCAGGAAGGAGATCGACTATGGGTGTTTCTCGGAGACTTTCCCCAAGCTCCTCCCAGGCATGCTGTCTGTACCGGTCACCGTCGCTCACAAAGCTCGATCTACCAAACTTCGCATGTGCGTCAACCATAGCTCGGAACCATTCTCGAGAAACAGTATGATCAAGAAGTCCGACGTCTCCGTGCCTCTCGACAATCTCCAAGACTTGGGTCATATCCTACGGGGATTGCACATTGCTTTCCCTGGCCAGCGCCTCGTCCTGTGGAAGTCCGATGTCAAACGCGCTTACCGAACCTTGCCGGTGAATGAATATTGGCAGATCAAGCAGGTCGTGAGCACCGCAGATGGCTATAACGTCGACCGATGCAATAACTTTGGAGGACGAGCTTCGGGCGGCCTCTGGGGTGCCTTCTTTTCGTTGGTCCTTTGGATTGCTATCTACATCAAGTTCATTGCCGATATGCTTGCCTACGTTGATGACGCCTACTCCTGGGACTTTGAAGGGAGTCTTCTCCACTATGCGCCATATGACACTCTCATGCCTACAAAGCAAGCACGTTTCCTCCAACTCCTTGATGAACTGGGTGTCCCACATGACAGAGAGAAGCAAATATGGGGGCCACGGATCACCATCATTGGCTTCGACGTCGACCCGAATGCTATGACCATCACGATGCCAGATGACACGAAATCGGACCTCGTTTCAGCCATTCGACTCTTCGCCGTCGCAGGCCATCGTCCTAAGCTTCTGGATTACCAGCGTCTGGCTGGCTGGATAAACTGGGCACTAAATGTGTACCCGTTACTCCGTCCTGGTCTCAGCACCCTCTACGCCAAGATTTCGGGAAAGAACCAGGCCCTGCGTGAAATATATGTCAACAAGCAGCTCTGCCGTGAGCTGATATGGATCGCGGACCATCTCGAGACTTCCAACGGCATATTCATGATGGACTCGGTCGACTGGCCTCTACATTTTGCGGACCATGTCCTGTACTCAGATGCCTGTCTGTTTGGCATGGGTTTCTGGTCCCCATTGCTTGGCAGAGGTTTCCAATACGACATTCAGCTGACCGAGACAAAGACCATCTTTTTCTGGGAGGCTTATGCAGTGCTTTCTGCGCTGCATTGGGCTGTCCGTTTCATCCACCCTCGTCCAACCCGCATCCTAATCTGCACCGACAACATGAACACCGTCTCCATGTTCCACAGCCTCCGGGCAACGCCCATGTACAACCCTATCCTGATTACGGCCGTTGATCTTCTCATGCGCTATAATGTCCAGCTGCGTGTTTGCCACGTTCCGGGCAACCAGAATGTAGTCGCAGATGCCCTGTCACGTTTCCAGAACCATGTAGCACGCGCTGGCTGCCCACGTATTGCCATTCTACCATTTCAACCCCCTCGTCTTTCGCTGGGGGCGGAATTTTTATGAACATTGTACGTTCGGCCAGGCAACCTGTTCGGGTTGCCTGGTCTCGTGAGCGCCTCGAACACGAGCGCGCAATTGCTCTTGGATTTGCCCTTGAACCATCCTCGGTCTCCTCATACTCATCAGCCCTTCAATCTTATGTTTCGTTTTGCCACTCCCATTCCTTCACCATTGAACCTACCCCTGACACTCTCAGCCTATACGTTGTTTTCATGTGCCACCACATCAAGCCGACCTCCGTTAAGTCCTATCTCTCTGGAATTTGTAACCAGCTCGAAACCTTTTATCCGAATGTACGCGAGGTGCGTAAGCACAAACTGGTCACCCGCACACTCGTGGGTTGCACCAAAATCCGCACGTCGCCTACCACAAGGAAGCGACCTCTCACGCGCCAAGAGCTGTCTTCTGTCCAGTCCACGTTATCCCCGCCAGCCTCCCACAATGACAGCTTGTTCCTCGCAATCCTCCTCACTTCCTTCCACGGCCTGATGCGTTTGGGCGAGAACGTCTGGCCTGACAAAGCTTCTCTGCAAGATTATCGCAAGGTCATCATGCGCGGATCTGTCTCGATGATTCGAGACGAGTCCTATTCCTTCCTTCTCCCATCCCACAAAGCCGACCGTCTGTTTCAAGGCAACCGCATCCTCATACACTCTACAACTTCAGGCGACAATCCACTCAAGGCTTTTTCATTGTATCTCAAATCTCGCGATGGCCTCTTCCCATTCAAGCCTGAGCTGTGGCTGCATGAGAATGGCACCATCCCGACCCGACGCTGGTTTATGACCCGTCTCCTCAAGATTTTCCCTTCTGACGTTGGCGGACATTCTCTCCGGGCAGGTGGCGCCACGGCATTGGCCCTCGCAGGTGTTCCTCCCCATCTTATCCAGGCAATGGGTCGCTGGAGCTCGGACGCCTTCCAGATTTACATTCGTCATCATCCAGCCTTGCTCGCTGCCCTTCTTTATGGCAATGTTACTGCGCCAACCTGATACTCCTTCGTTTTTTCGTTCAACCATCGCGTTCCGCTCAAATTCTTATCTTTCCAACCAGCAGCATTAATAAACACCCAAAAACACCACAATCCAACCCTATCATAGCTTCCATACGTCGTCTCTCGAAAATACTCACACTGGATCTGCCGCTGAGCTCAGGGCAGATCCGAGTCACCCTACCTCACCCGATTTTTCGAAATGACTGGAGCGAGCCGAAGGAATGATTAGTCGAATTTAAGGATTGGTTACATAAGTCTAATCATCCAAGGTACGTGGGATAAATGTGCTCTCACGTGTACCGTTTATCGCTCCTAACGAACAGAATGCGTACGCTCCGCGCGCATCCCTTAGGCTCCTTGCAGCCTCCATTCTGTTCGACGGGATGTAGACGAAGATCTGACCTAAACGACAGATAGGTCTCGGATGGATCTCTTGTGCTCGATGTCTTGGACCAATCCCTTGTGCTCGATGGTACATGTCTTGGATGGATCCTTTGTGCACTATTGACCATGCATCAGATTCCCCCAAATCCGAGACCCATATCTACGACACCCAGGTGATCTTGGGCTTCTGCATCCTTCCCGCAACGCTCACAGATTCCTGGGTAAGCCACTAGCTGGCCTCCTTTCTGCTATGCTCACGATTTTGTAGATACAGTCATTTCGTCACATCTTTCGTTTACCCGCCTGCGTCCCTCCCCAGTCATTCTGTTTCTTTTCATTGCTTCATCTGACTCTATTTCTGGATGATAGACGTTTGTTACAGTCTCTTCGCTCCATTTGACTTTATTTCTCGTCGATAGACATTCGTTACGGTCTCGTTACTTCATCTGACTTTATTTTCGAACAATGGACACTAGCTACTCGTAGCTACCTGTGCTCGCTGTTTGTACGCTTACCATTTGTACGTCGTCGTCTCTCGAAAATACTCACACTGGATCTGCCGCTGAGCTCAGGGCAGATCCGAGTCACCCTACCTCACCCGATTTTTCGAAATGACTGGAGCGAGCCGAAGGAATCAAGGGGGTACCGAAACCTTAGATATTACCTTATGTCGACAAAATATTTAGGGACCTGGCAGATGACCCACCCTCCATCGTAAGCATTACATAACGATCAATACATCCTAATATGGTATATACGATCAATTTGTCATCCGAGGCGGCACGCCCATCAGAAATGCATGTTTCTCACATCCAGCCCCTCGGCGCAATGTCCAAACCAACACAGTCGAGATGATACTATCCATAGTCAGTAAGAAATGTCATAAAAAAATTAATAAACGCTACATACCCATTTTGTAACACACTTTGTGTTTTTACATTGAACTGTTCCTTCATCAGGATGTACCTCTGCATATGCAGTGCTTAAATCACTCCATAACACTCTACCCAGCACACAGGATTTCATTTGTCTGGGAAATAGCCTTGTAAATCGATAGGTGCCCTCAATGCATGCTCAAACATAAAGCTTGGCAGAAAGCCGTATTACTATGAGATTGATGCGTGATTGGGGTCATGTGACATTCCCTTTCCGGCATCATTGACTGTAGATCAGCTTATATGTGGTCCCTTTGACAGTTCAAGGTATTTGAAGGTTGCTAGACACCTCTATTGGTCAATATAACATGTAAAATATGTTATAATGTTATTAAAATAGCAGTATATGGTTAAATATTAAGTATGCATTACAAAAAATTTAGCGGCCTGGCGGCCGACCCTCCCTACCTACATCAGGCCCGGCATTGTAATCCCGGTACCCCCTTGGAAGGAATGATTAGAAAAAATTCGCCACCTGCGCGGCTCATATATATCACGTGGCCATGCAGTAAAAAACCCCACATACCTGCCGCCAAGGGGCGGTAATTTACCTGGTAATTTACCGGTATTTTACCGGTAAAAAACGTTTTGGTAAAAAACCTAGGGTTTTTTACCCAACCCTATTCGATACCTTCGACTCGATGCATCATTCCCACCTCCTCGGAAAACGAGAGAGGTCTGTGATTAAAATGTTTCACGCGGTGTAGGTGATGTGTCGAACAAGCTTTTCACGCAGACATGATTCTTTCCCCACCGTGGTCTACCGTTTGACCTCCTCCTACACTCTCTTTGTTATACGACAGTCATGCCTTTGAAAGTGGAGAAATACGCTCTTACGACACAGACGTATGGCGTGCCTCTGATATCTCCTATGAAGAAGTATACGAGGGCGTCAGGCCCAGCGATAGATCCTAACGCTCCAGGTGTCATCCTTCTGTTGGGGCATGGTGCGGTTTCTGTGCGTTTGGTTTTCCACATGAATCTACATTATTTGGGACTGACATACCGAAATAGTTAAGGAAACTTGGGAACCAACGATCGAAGACCTCTTCCAAATGGACGACAAAAGGTCTGGCGTCCCTCTGATTCGTGAGGCATGGGGTCTTGATTGTCAGAATCACGGAGAGGCTTGCACTTTAAACGAGGACATTCTATCTAGGAACCCGGGCGTACTGAGTAAGCTACCTCACTCAAGCATTCAACTTACTAACGTTGTCGTTGAAAGCAATTTGGGATTACGCAGAGGCATTCGCGATGCTGTTCAAGTCCGGTTTGCTTGGTACTCTTGACCCCGAGCTACATCAAGTCGTGCTATGTGGCCACTCTGCGGGCGCAGTTGGGGTGTATGTTGTCCGAATCTAAACTAAATAATCCGTCCGCGTCATTCATCATTTTCTCAACAGAACGTTGTCTACTTCATTCTTCAACCCCCCGTCCAGAGTCCCGTTCTCCAAAATAATCCTTGTTGATCCTCCGATCTGGAGCAGAGAAAAGGATGGCCAAGATTCTGACGTATACAAAATGGTGGAAGAAATGACGCCGATCAGAAGAGATATCTGGAAGAGCTTCGAGGACGCCTCGGGGTGGCTCAAAAAGCGTTTACCCTGGGGCGCTTGGGACGAAAGAGTTTTCGATGCCTATGTGGTAAGTCAGCGCATGTTTTTCTCGTACGTTGATGACCCTATGATTGACGGTCGTCGCAGAAATTTGGCCTTCGCTCGCTTCCAACGGCCTTTTACCCTGACAAGACATCTGGCACGACCTTGACTACTCATAGACTTGCAGAGAATATCGCCTTCACGGGAAAACTCTTTGCATATGATGCATTGAACCGCCTGAATCAGATTTGTGCCCATGTTCCTGTTCATCTGATTTTCGGCGACAATAATGATATGTTGTGAGCTATACTTCCTTATTATGTCTGGCTTCGGTACGCTGAATCCTCTGTCTTGCTACCAAGCGAGAGAGAAGTGCAAGACTCTTTGATTAATGCAAAGGAAGGAAGAATCTTTGCTTCTATCACCCGGCTCGAGGGCGCTGGCCATTTGGTATGTCTAGCTCGCTTTTGAACTCTATGCAGCAGATAGCTGATGAGGATCATTTGAAGGTTGTTCAAGAGGCTCCAACGAAACTGGCTGCGGCCATCTTGGACATACTCGCCCCCGGCCCCCCTGCAGTTGGCCAGCCTCTGTCAAGCAAATTGTGATGCTCAGGGCTTCCACCCGAAGAATGAACATTTCTACTTTCGATTATTATCAGCAAGAACAAAGTAAATAAACGTGTATAAATCAAGTCACTTAAGCAGCATAACCGCTTCACGTTACCGTCTATAACGCCGATCGAAGCTTGTATCCAACGATACGGCGACTTAAAGCTACGTTGTGGCGCCGTGCGTCAGATCGCCACTTGGGCCTTCTGCTGATTGATGCTCTGGATGGCGGGCTTCTGGACCACGTCGGTGTCTAAGTACGAGTAGTGCTTTCCACCTGGATTCTGAAGTTTAACTTTAACTTGTACGTGGAAGGTGATGGATTAACCAGGTCCTATGAATTTTCGAGAAAGTCTACTCCGCTCTCTGCGGGTGTAAGCAAGTCTGGGAGACACAACTCCTAAATAATGCACAAAGAGAAATGCAGACTTCTCGCGTTACTTCAGCATGCACGTATCCTCTCACAAGTCACATTTCGCGTTAAGCTTGACTATAAATATCGCTCACCAATGTAAGGCGCCAAAGACGGATCGTCCGATATAATTACCGATCGGCCCACGGTTAAGAAACCGACCCTCGTTTGGGAATACACGTCCTCTCCACGTTCACATGCGGATACAAAACGAATGGGAAGAGTCTACTTGGATAACTTGGCTTCTCACACGTCCGAAAACCATTCTACCTCCATTTTTCGTAGTCTACAGTCACGATCGACGAGCGCTGTGGATGTGGCGCGTTCCCCAATTTGGATTTCGTTGATACTCAGCAAGGTCCGCGGCGTGACACATCCGGCGGAGGACTAACAGCGTCGACGTGAGAGTCGAGAAGAAACCTGAAAATAGCCAGTGGACGACTTTTACAAACATGAAACCTTCTTTCATTCTATCAGTCGAACACAGCGCCCACAGACACAACTTCCATGTGTCCCGTGGCCAAGCTCCAGTGGCCATGGCTCAATAATATTGGCGGCGCCGAGCTGTCATGATGGATATGGAAGGAGTAGACGGAATCCCGCGATTCACGCCAACACCAATGGTATCTGTCAAACCCATTGTTCATTCTTTTTTCCATATTGCACAAAGCTCTCATGTTTTCCCCTTCATGCCGGCACTGATGATAATCACGACCGAGCTTAATAATCCGGGTACAACTTCCGTGTTTTTATGAGATTAGACTGTAGTCAGCGTTTATACCGAAAGGGTTTGCCCCAGACTAGATAGATCTACGACATTATCTCCTTCAAGAAATCATGATGCAAGGGATCGCCTTCATACCCGCAAGTGTCCCGCGCGTCCACAAGGCGCATCTTTTTATAATTACCCCGGCCTCACCAGGAGAAAGGCCCCTTCCAAGATATCAACTACGATAGGGTCTGCTTGGTAGCGTAGCTCCTTTTCAGCCACGTATCGACAGCTTTTGATTGTTCAGATCGTGTTCAAATGGCAGATGCTGTGTGTGTTCTTAACAGGTTCACGGAGAGAGGGGCTACGCGAAGCCAAACATGTGGCGCAACAGTCAACAAAACACCCGAGTCCGCTGGCATTGTACGGGGTGATTCAGCGCCATGGAGTGATGGCGAGTGCGTAGCGACGTCCCTAGGGCATCACGGTTAGCCCAGTTATTTCTAGTAGAGAAATAGGAGATCAAGCTGCTTTAATTTTCGTGCAAAATCTAGCATCAAGGTTGGCATCATTAACCTGAGTCGACTCGAGAGCGAGACAAGCTAATCTAGGCTATGTATTTCATTTCTATAGCCATATCCCTAGTCTCTCACTTGGAGATGATCGCGGTAGAGAGTTGAGTTGCATTCATGCACAGGCACTTGGTTGGTTGGACGCCATTGCATGAAGTGAGTACCCTTGAGCTAGTGTTTCGACCACTTCTCTTGGAGTAATTGTACGAGTAAATAAGCATGCCCATGAGCCGAGGTTCGAAGTAGCAATTATAAGGAACTTCAAGGATGGGTAAATTTATTAAGCAGGGATCTGTTCCCCGTAAATGCGCCGCCGCGTTGGATTCAGAGGCCATGATGCAGCCTGCTCCCTTGAGGAGTTTATTGGATGTGATTGCGGAAGGGGGTTGCAATTGAGTCGACATAGAAATCGCCCGCACGGTGGAGGTTAATGATAATGGTACACGACCTTGATATTAATATTAATGGCATTGCAACGCTCGAAAGGTTACCGTTTTACCTTCCAGTCCGCGATTACCCAATCCTCAATCAAACAAACAAAGTACACTGCGTATACAGTACTCTAATTCTACATGTCCACGCAGAGTCAACTCGCCTCCTTTCAGTAAGTACTCCACTTAAGAGACTTAGCCGTGTGCGCATTTCAGATTTCAAACCTCTGCATGAACGCCCAATTATTTGGTATTTCACGGGAATTACATACATGCGAGGTACACACGTCCCAAGTACGTACATATCAACTTGAAGCTTTCGCAAAGCACCAAGCCCAAATCTTTCCAAAGGAAAACCGAGGGTACCATAGGTGTATGAGAACGTGTAACGAAGAGGTTACAGTTTATCGATATACGCATAGCACAGCCGCGTAGACTCGAAAAGAAAACACCCAGCACACATCTTCAAGCTTCAAGCTTCAAACTTTGGGCGCTCCAAGTCTAACAATCTGCCTTCGAGTACATACGATTAACGAAAAGCAAATCAATAAGCCGAATTGCAACAAGCCGTGTTATGTCGATCGATATACGCATAGCACAGCTATGTAGAATCGAAAGCAAACGTCCAGAAAACATATGCATCTTCAAGCTTCAAGCTTCGAGCGCTTCAAGTATAACATAACAGTCCTTCTTCAAATACATACGATTACCGAAAGCAAATCAAAATCAATGAATTGCAACAAGCCAACGACGAACATACGAATAAAGCTACAAATGAGAACTCGTGTTCCAAGAATACAAAAAATTTATAAAGACATTTTGTCGTACGTACGTACGAATAATAAAAAGGACATGTAAGGTTGGGTAGGATTGGTTAATAAATTAACATTGCGTGCGTGTATGCAGTGGTGGTGGTATGGGGTGTAGGGTGGTAGTGGCGTAACATAGTGGTAGTGGTGGTAGTGGTGCAAGAAAACACGACGACGACGACAGCAAGAGCAAGAGCAGGAAACAAGAACAACAGCAAGAAACATCCTCTCCTCTCCTCTCCTCCTCACGGCCGACAATGTCGGGTCATCATTATCACGACAAGAAAAAGCAGCCAAAAAAAGAGGCAACAGCCCAAGAAAACACTCTCTCAACCAAAAAACTCGTCCAAAACTCAACCAACCAAACCGACTCTACCACCGCCGCCCATCCGCCTCTCTCTCCCTCGCGCTTGCGCCGTGGAACGCAGGCCGGAGCGTCGTCGACACCCGTGCGTCCGCCAAACTATGCACGTACGGCGTCGACGCGCTGTACTTCGCGCTGGTGTTGGCAGGCGCAGCCGGACTCGCCGGACTCCTCGGACTCGGACTCAGCCCCCCCACCGCCACCGCCACCGGCAAAGGCAAAGGCGGGGGCGACATCGACGGCGACGGCGACGACGAGTGGAAGCTCGAGCCGGGCGTGAGCGGGCGGTGCGCGGTGTACTTCTTCTTGTACTTCTCCTCGTGTTGTTGTTGTTGTTGGCGGGACCGCACGCTCGGCGCGTATGGACGATACCCCCCCTCCTCCCCCTCCCCCTCCGGCAGCGGCAGCGAGCCGTACTCGCGCCGCCGCGCGGGGCGGTGGGGGTGGGGGTATGCGTCGTATTCGTATTCATCATCATCATCGTACTCTCGCTCCTTTGCGTTTGCTCGATGAGGACGAGGACGTCTATAACACGCCTCCTCCTCGTCCTCCTCCGAAATCATCCCACCCCCATCCCCCTCCTCGCCCTCACCCTCGCCCTCGCCCTCGGACGACGACCCACTGGCGCTCGTCACAGACACGCTCGTGATCGGCGGGGACGGCATCATCGCGCCGACGACGGTGTGTGCGTGCGGGCGGCGGTACGGGCTCGCCTGGCGCTGGTTCTGGCTCTGGCTCGACTGGTAGTGGTGCGGGTGGGGGTGGGGGTGGGGGTGAGGATAATAGGGACGCGAACTCTGCTGATGCTGCTGAAGATACATCGAAGACGAATTGGGATGCGCATGGTGGTGATGCGCCGCTGCAGACAAAGACGGGTGCTGTGGAGGCGCAGGTGGAGGTAGAGGCGGAGGAGGCGCATGGCGCACGGACGAGGCAGGTACCTGGTCCGCACGGAGCGTCGTGCGCTGCTGCTGCTGCTGGTACCCATGGTGTTGTTGAGTGTGGTGTTGCTGGTGTTGCTGGTGCTGGAACGACCCCACCGCATACCCAAGCCCATGCTCATACTCATGCGCATACTCATACCCCGCCGGCGCGCTGAGCCTGCGCCTCTTCCTTCGCCCATCGCCGCCCGACGCCATCTGCCCGTGCTGTCCCTGGACTCTCTGCTGCCCGCGCGGCTGCTGGTGCTGGCCCGGAACATGGGTGGCACTGGCACTGGCATGGGCATTGGTGGTAGAAGACGAGTGCGAGCGCGAGAGCCCCGGGGTGGTGTGGTTCCTGTAGTGCCGCCGCATGTTCGAGTTGACGTTGAATTCGCGGCCGCAGTTCGGCCATGGGCAGCGGAATGCTATTATTTTGTGGAAGGGAAGAGGGGAAGTGGGTAGTTAGTGTATGCGTTAGCGGGAGCGAGAGGATGGAAAAAGATAGGTTTGGATGAATGAAAATTTGGGCTCGGAGAAAAAAGGGTGAAAACACATAAAAGAAAGACAGAAAAGAAAGACAGAAAAGAAAGGCAGAAAAGAAAAGAACACTCACGCGTAGCACCCGTATGCGTATTAACATGGATCCTCAAACTGCTCGGCCGATTAAACCTCTTGGCGCACGTCGGGCAGACGTGTTTCTTCCCGTTATTGCCCTCGCCGTGGCTGTGGCCCTCTTCGTCCCCGTCCTCCTCCTGGTCTTGATCCTCATCGTCATCGCTTGCCCGCCCCCGATCGTTAGCGGCGTTCAAGTCCAGGCCGGCAGAGAGCTTCCTGGACAGGGACGCGGATGTGGAGGGGCGGGCGACGGGGAAAGATATGATGGACGGGTTGCGCGGGTCGACGGTGATATGGTTGTCACCGAACGAGGCGCGGCGCGAAGGGGGGTACCGAGCGTGTGGGATGCTGCTGTTGGCGGAGGAGGGCGTCGTTGGCGTTATAGGGTACTGTTGGTGGTGATGCTGCGCGGCATCTCGGAGCCGCATATCCCGATGAATAGTAGTAGTATCACTGCGCAGTGGCAATGACGTTGTGAGCTTCACCTCGGCCGCGGCAGTCGCGGACCCTGACGCAGAGACAGAGACGCGAAAGGCAGGGGACGAGCCACTGGCAACGACCGAGTTGGTGCCCAGCTGCTGGGGGTTGGCGGGGCGGTTGGGGAGGGTCGCGCTGGAGGTGATGTGTTGCAAGGAAGCGCTGGCGGGGTCGGAGCGCAGGACGTTGTAGGCATACACGTGCGGGTGCGAGGAAGAAGGCGAGACGGAGGAGAGAGAGGGGCGTTTCCGTGCGGACTCTGTGTTAGGCTTCGGGTAGGACGAGTCGTGCGACCGTGAGTGGGGTGCATGGTGGTGAAGAGGCCCTGAGGACTGAGAAAAGGTGAGTGAAGGCATAGACAAGAGGATGAAAAAGACATACTCGCGTCATGAGATGGTCTAGAACAAAGGGGGTTAGGTGAGGAGGGATGATAGAGGAGAAAGACATACCGGGAAACATCTCATGGATGCTGGGCAGGGATATTGGGGATGCAGCCATTTTGTGACGAGCGCAGAGGCGATTCACGGTTTATATAGTCATCATAGCACGCCGAGGATTTAGAGGTACCGGGATTGGCGTCTACCCTTCCGCTTTCGTCACAAAATCCGAGGAAATCTCTTTATCCTCAAACCGCGGTTTATCCCACAACCAATACAATTACAAAAAAGAATCGACGATCGGTGTGTCCGTCAATTCACATCTCCGCAGTTCCTGGAACACTAAAGCTATCGCGAAACAGAAACAACAAAATCGTCGGCCTACATGGAAATCAGTCACCTCTCCCCTGATGAATCCTGCAATCCAATCCATATCAGCATCACACACCGATTGTCGCGTTGCAAAGCGTCTACTTATAAAAAATGATTAAAATCAATCGTGCATCGTAATCGTGAATCGTAATAGGCCCCCTTCCATATCGGATATCTCGTATCTCGCACTTCATTCCCACGTGTCTCTGACCCCAAGATCTGCAACATCGCTTCCTCAATTCGGCGCGAATTCTTCATCCGAATCACCTCATGGTCGCCTCGCTCTTTCTCTCATCCCATCCCATTTCCAAGTACCACTCCTGCTCATACCCCCAAATCCACACCCAGGCCCCTAAAATAAACACTAGCGCCTATGTAACGAACGACCCACCCCCAGCTCCTTTGTCTACGTCAACAACCTAAAGCATAAATGAGCATCCAAAAAGGCAACCTTCTCCCACCACTCACCGCACAATTTCGGCTACTCACTAGTTCGCCGTGACTCAATCATACCGTATTACGCAAACGCACGCCGATCAAGTCGCCTCCTTCAAGCCTTCACATATCCGAATCCGAATCCGCTCGGGAGGGGGGTACTTCGTTGCCTTCTTTGCTGCCAGAGCCAAGGGATGCCGATAAATATTCATAAAACCCGGCCGGCGTTCATCCTAGCGTCATATCGCAGATATCGCACTGCCTTTGTGGTAAGGTAACGCCAATGCCGCAGGAGACCGTAGGACGAGGATCTTCCCCCACCCCCTCCACACACCGGTCTATACTAGTACTTACCTGCCTAGGGTACGCGCTTTCCTTTATCCGCGTTCGCGTTGATGTCCATGTTTATGTTGCCGGTACAGCACATTTGACTTCAATGCAAGTGTTTGTTTGATCATCGAATTCCTTTGTTCCCTAAATAGTCGCATTCACGAGTGGGCCGGCAGGACGCAAGTTCCAAGGACCCGTTTATAAGTCTAAATCAGCCTGAACCGGCTTTTCTTTCTTCATTTCCAGGCATACTGACCCAGTCCATAGTTCACATTACATTAACATTAGTTCGCCGTTCGAAGTCAATTGCAGTTGTACATGTGCGTTATGCGTTACGTGGAGCTTGCCAGGCGAGGATCGCAGAGCTAAAAACAGACGCTTACCTAGCCTGGTATGTACGATTTATCACCACCATTAACTTTGTGGTATATACGTATATACTTACATGCATAAGATCATTCATTGCGTTTGTGGTGAGCCCATTTCCTACATAGGCTAGACCTAAGGCCGTGCATACTCTGCAAGTACATAGGACGAGGATCCCTCTTCCGTCCCTATCCGGTTCTGTCACTCGCGCAGTGCGTTAATTTTTGGATTCACCTCCCAGCCCTCCCCTTGTTCCACCTATATCCATGATGATAAATAAGTGTGTCGGCAGGATGCAGGACGCAAGGATACAATACCCGTTCAGCATTCAAGTTGGGGTCATTCTTCAAACTGCAAGTTTCAAGTTTCAAGTTTCAAGTTTCAACCTTCGAGCTTCGATTGAAATGTAAATGCGAAGAAGGCAGGCACTGGCAGGCCGGGATCCAGTTCGCAGTAGTTCGCACTGATAATTTGCAGTTCGCGTTGGCCCTTGGGGGGAGGATCGCAGAGCCTAAAGCGGACCGTTTGCCTTGTACGATGATAATATTATTTAAACGGTCGCACGATACGTGTACTTATATGCCGATTCCAGGGATTCGCACTGGACAGGAAAGGAAAAAGCAATCCTATGTAAGTTACAAAGGCATGCGCACAAAGAGACAGAGAAGGAGAAAGGCAAGTCTCCCTCCGAGTCCATACACGACTAGAGCACGGCTGAGTGTGCATGACTATTTACGTAGACTAGACGCCAGCTACACTACAGCTACACTACAGCCACAAATACAGCTTCCTTCCTCCTCCTCGCCTCGAGCTCGAGCTTCAAGAACGTACATTGATCACCGAGTCACCGAGTTACTACTAATACTTCCTTCGCTCCTTGGACAACGCGGACGTGGACTCGCGCTCATGATCGACTGCGTCACTTAGAATTCGCACTAGCACCAGCTTCCATGGTCGATTTCACGTCCTGCTATGTAAGTACATACATAAGCTTGAGTGAGTGCCGCTGCGGCTACGTACGGCGTCTACGGCTACTTAAATTATTAAGTAACCTTGTGCTGACAGTGAGCGAGCGAATAGTCTGAGTGAGTAAGGTTGGGAGTATTATAGAGTTGGGCCGGCGTAGCTCCCTATTACTCTACGTGTAAGTAACCTAAACCAAACGCCTCCCTGCTTCGTTTGAACGCGGCTAGCCGTGGCCGTGGCCGTGGGTAGGGCACCCAATTGGCAACATCCAGTCCTCAAAAAAACAGATGCCTGCGTGCATGCCTAGGCCTGCCTGCGCATTGACACTTCGAACACGAATACTTATTACTTACTTACCTGTGAGATGAAGTTCGGCGTCCTAACGAACTCGCGACGGGGGTTCTCAATCAACCTGCGGCTTACATACTGTAGTTTACTTAATTTTAATTTTAATCTTCATCTTCTAGGTCGCCGATGTCCCGAGGTGGACGGCGATTCTTCGTGTGCTGCTGCCAGTCACGGAAGCTGACCCGTGAAAAGTTGACGTGTGTATGTGGACGGTAATCTAAGCAAGTTCAAGCGTTCAGGTATTCAAGCCAAGTTCAAGGTTTTAAATTGTCACTCTTCGATTATACTCTGGGTCTGGCACCTACGTATGTCCCGATGGGTCCGGCTATTCTTTGAGCGTTGCGCGAAATGGGAGATGTCACGGTGAGTTGAATCGTTTGTGTTCCAACTTCTATTTGCAAACTTGGAGGGCATGGCCCAGTGGCTTGGAGTGGAATTTTTCCACGCGGGGGTGGGCTAAGCCTGCGACGGTCAAGGATGGCATGGTATAGAAGCCGTGACTTGACCTCAACGCCCATGTTGGACTTTGCACTTTTTGACGGAAAGCTGAGAGAGTCCAAGCACTTCTGTCAGTTGGTCTACGATTGCCACCACCGTCCTCGTTTTACACTGCAAGTAACGGTACTTATGAGATATTCTTGGGTCCCGGTGGTGTCGCTATTCTTGCTCTCACCCTCTTTTCCGTTTATCTCACCCCTCTTTCCGTTTCTCGGGTTCTATAGCTGCAGGAATCACTTACCAATTTCTTATCTGATTACAGCTCCGGGGCCGTGCATGCGCACGGGAGATTGGGGTTCAACGTTCAATGTGTAACTTCACCTTCGCACCCTCAGCCCATCACCTCACGCTCACATTCACCGTCTTTTGCCGTTTTTTTTTTGAGGTTCTCTCGGATTCTATCTTGATAAACCATGGTGAGCCATACCTGGCTTATCTGATTACAGATATATACCGGGCCTGGCCCTCCGCGCAGTTTTCAATGTGGAACTTTAAAGTGGAGAGATGTGGCTACTATCGGCGTGGCAGCTCAATGACACCTTCGAATTCTTTTTCTAATCACGGAGAACAAAGAATTCAATCCCACATTCTTCGTTTATTCGTTTGTCCATCCTGAATGATACACATCGCGTATCCTGCATTCCTTCGCCCCTGCCCATACAATACTAGTATTAGCAACAGTGGCGATACTTACCGACGCACCGGCTCACCGCATCGACATCCGAAATCCGAACTCTGACATGCCGCGTGTAATACAAAGTATCCTGCCGGTAGGCATCATCTGGTCTGCAGAATGTTTAAAACAAAGTACTGTCAACCCAGAGTTCGCAGAACTGCGTACGGTGGTAGTAGTGATTATATACTTTACTTGATCTTTATCTTAGGACATGGAGGTGGAGTTGGGGATGTGTGCCCGTCTAGCACATGCGACTCGGATAAGGATCCTGCAGCGGAATTAACAGCCACGGCCGTAGGATACGGAGTCGATCAAGATGAATACGGATACATAAGAGATTAATTAATGGTCTCTGGAACACCGTACACGTCGATATGGAATGAGTTACATACGTGAGCATGCCTGTACCTTGCTCACAGTGCACCTACTTATATGGACGTCATAGTCATCCATGTGTACGTGATTTGCGCTGACGACTTGCCGGAAATAGAGCGATGCCAAATGGGGTTTGTAACGCAACGAACAATGGCTTGGACCCTGACCGCACGGCACGCAACTTCACGGATTTTCGTTTCCTCACGCGCTATAGACACCGAAAAGATTGAGATATCCCTGTTAAGAGATGTTTGGGACCCAAAAATGCGAAATAAGACATATGGCTGTGCTAGACATACTTCAATTGCAGTTTTCGACAGAAATTTCAGGTTCGAGGTTTGGTCTGATTCGTTAACTCTTTCTCTTTGGCCTTGTACATCGGGAACCGAGAATTTGATGGGCTTGGGCTTCCGACTCTCTAGCAAAGTTCGAAACGTGAACTCTGAAACGGCACGAACTGGGGCTTTGCTTACCGGCTATATGTCCATATGCGGGGGGGGGTACATGTCCACTTCTGCTCAAGGCTGCTTAGGGGACGACTTGAGAGATCTGGGGTAAAGGTGTGCGTGCACGAGTATCCTGAGTCTTTCAGGCATGGGTATGATTAATCAACAGAAGATGGGATTTAGTTGGAAGGTAAGAGCTTTGAGTTTGACCTTACTGTAGCCACGCAAATTTACCCTAAGCAAGTATCACACAACCCTCTGTTCATGAGACCGTAGAAGGTCTTCGCGAAGCCCCTAGTTAGCCAGAGATAGCTACGTACAACTATCGCTGATCAGCATGATGACAGACGGCAATCCAGAAAATTCACCGGGTGGTGCCTTCAGGTGTATAAAATTACACTACCTTCGAACTTCCATGTAGCGCGATGTCCACACGACGTAACTTGAAGCAAATTTGTACCCATCCGTTTACATTCTCTCACACCAGAGATGGCGAAGCATCCAGAATCGCGGGCAATGCATGCGAACCAGAACGAGAATAGCTCTCTTGCGTTCACCTACGACAATCCCGGCTTATGAGATAGGCCTCGCATATCGGGCGGAGTCCATAGAACTTCAGTATTCCGTACATAGATAGAGCTGGCCACGAATTGGGCCGGCATCGTTCATCAGAGTCTGACGGTGATCACACCTCCGGTGTTAAACATAGCATGGCAAAATCTATCCGGACGTCCCAGTCCCAAGCAACAGATCATCCCACCAACGCGCCGCCTTACCGAGGACGTCACTCAGGTCCGCTCCTGATCAGCGTCAGCGTGAGTGTGAGTTGTATTATAAAAATTGATAAAACACCCCCGTTGTCAATTCCAATGTTTCTGGGAGAAGAGAACGAGGGTTGGAGGATTTTACCACGAATTGTACATCGACTGGCAGGAACGCATGCAGCGGCGCTGCGGTACTATCTCAACCGACGCGCGTAGGTCGTATCTCCCCATGATACATTTTTAGCGCAGGATAGGGGCAGTATTAACACTAAGTAGTCAGATCGACATAGTCAGACCCACAGCATATTTAAACTCACAGAACGCTCATTACCCTTCGCTGTGTTAAATCCTGCGGCGGAGGTTGCCGCGTTCTTTCTATGGGGAGAGCCATGGTGTGGGCTGCTCAGCACAGCGGCAGGTGATACACATTTCCGGGAGCCAAGGAAGTAGGTACGTAGCGCCCAAGAAAAGAACCTGTCGCCCTATTATTGTCACTGATGCAACGATGACATTGTCCTGGAGTCCACAGTCCGTGTCAAATATCGCAGTACGATAATCACATTTGGTTCGCAGCGCACGTCCGAGGGCATTACTACTCTGGTGAATTCTATACTTCGGTCCTCCATTTTTGTAATTTGGTGAATCCAAGAAGAAAGGCATGAAGATTGTGATCACGATACATCGCTTCCCAGAGAACCGTGGCTTGGGTCCCAATTGTGCCCACCGTGTCATAATTAAAATGAACTGAAAACGGTCCGGGAAGGGTCCGGGATGGGAAAAGTTGCGAGGCAGCATTAGACAGAAGTCGGTAGATACACACAAGTACATGTACTTAATACCATGCTACACAGACATCGCCTGTCACCGCTACGACTTTCGTGAGAGTCCGAGCTTAACGTCGGAACTCCCTGTAGCGCCATTGTATTGGATCTAATCCCGATCGCAAACCCAATCCCATCTTTCTGGCATAGTTAGATATAACTGACCCTTGGGATACTTACTCCACACGGCTGCTAGGTATGGACGGTAGGAGATGGATTCCTCATAGCCTTTTCTGAGTTTGAGTTGGACGTGAAAGAGCTTGAGCAGCTCATGGGCATCGATATTTGATATATCTGGATCAATTCGACCGCATTGAGCACTGATAATACTATTTCATGGTAAAAACGATCCTGACCTTGGCTACACGGTTAGACGGCTAGAACGTGATATGACAGTGGCAGATATGATAATCTGTGTGGTGCCATCATATCGCATGGTCTGATAAGATGTCGACGTCCTGCGATGTGTGCGAGTCCAACCGCTTGAACGCATTTGGAAGATATGAATATTTTTCATAGATATTAAAATACGGTGGTGCTTAGGGAATATTTATTAGGACCTGGTCCGGACCATCGTTGCGAGGAAGCGCCAACTGAGATGGTTTCGTGCGACATAGTCATGCAGTTGTAAAGCATCTTGAAAGCATCCATGCTGGGGTACCTGAAATAATTGTTGAGAAAGGGGCTTGAAACGCCACAAATTTACGCTCCCCGAAACCAGCCCGACCCCGTTCGACAGTTCAACAGAGTTTAACACATGTCCCTGATCAGCTGACGCGAGGACAAAGGAATATTGGCAGAGCTGAGCACTTATGAGTGATCGAAACAGCCGCATGCGATACGAAGATCGAGCAATAAGGATGAATTGTTTAACATGCAGATATATACATGTACGATTTCTTGTAGAAGAATAAAGCATCATGCATAAACAAATCAATGAAATGGTCTTTTTCCGACTCCCAAGTGGCGCTCTTATGCCTAGGGTGCGAAAAAATAGTTCCAAAGTTGAAGATGTACCACTGACATGAGCGGGAAACAGATTCTGGTTGCGATGAATAAATGTAGAAAAAAGTTTTATGTCCAAAGGAATCATATTGCCACAGCGGCTTCCACTCTAACTCCGTTCAAACTTTCGTCCTCAAGTTCCCAGCTTTCCAAAAAAAAAATATGAATGCTGCTCAGGTTTTTCCCAGACAAAATTGAATTCGAGAGGGGTTAGGCCAACTTTCACCGCTTGCGTTTGCAATCGTGAAGTCAGACATGCCTGAACACGCCTCAACCACGCCCCCGCAGAAGAGGAGGTGAACAATAAAGGCATCATTGTTATTCGGTCGGTCGGGAGGTGTTAGGACCCTCTCGAGTAGAATCAAGAAATGCACCGAGGGTTCTGAAATCAAGAAATGCACCCTCGAAAAGTTGAAGAGCGTGCTGTCCATTTTTTCCCAATAAAAAATACTTTAAAGCTGAGAAGGCACGGCACATAAATTCATCACCCTTTGGTCGTAAACTCATATTAGACTGAGAAGGAACTCACTTGAATACGCACCGAATGCTGGTGTTTCTAAGTAAGAGCAAATCAATCATCTGCGTGATGGTTAATAATATTCATATGCAATCCCAACCGTCGAGCCCGGTTCTGAATCCATCATCATCGCCTTCTTTTTCTGATCCAGATAGAAGACTGTCAATGAAAGCGGCAAATGAATCAAACACTTCGTCTGGTGGGACGACCCCCGGCCGTCTTTCGTCGCCCTTACGATATTTTCCAGTTTTCACTATAGAAAAAGAAATAAAATATATAGCCTAATCAGTAAAAGAGCAAGAAAGAGGCCATACGAAACATATGATCTATCATGCGCAAGGGTCTCTGTCGCCGTCACCGTACGAGCCCGTAGGCACGCATGGATTCAAGTCGGAATCCCCTGAAACTGGATAAGATTTACTCACCGAGTATTCTCCATAACCCCAACTGAATCGCACCTTCGCCAAGATCGGCCTCTACATCGTCGCCAATCACGGCGATCCTCCCCCTGACCTTCTGCCCTCGATTTGTGGCGTCAGGTCCAACGCCCACAGGCATTTCGTCCTCCCCGAAATCCTGGATGACCATTTGGAAAAAAGCCTTGGTGGGCTTGCCCACCACATACGCTTTTACACCGGCCGCGCTCTCGAGCGCGGTCACGAATGGTCCGGGCCCCAAGGATAGCCCTGACTCAGTTTGTATGTATTTCGCCTTGTGCGTGGCGATAAGCGGAACCTGGGTGTTACCATTATTGGAAGTATTGGCGCTGCTGCCTTTCGGCATGCGAGGATCGGCGCAGCTCCGTGGGATTAGCGTTTCCTGCGAAGATGTCGCTGGTATCTCGCCTTTCAAAATTCTAAAAGCGGTGTTGAGATTGGCGTAGTCGAAAGAAGACGGCGCCAACCCAATTACCACCGAGTCGTATCTGGATGTTAGAGGATTTTGGTCCCGTTCGGACACACTGTCCTTGCCAATACCTGTAACGACTTCCTCGCGAGAAGAATCAGAAAGAAGAAGCAGAGGCCTAAATAGTACAAAATGTGGGTAAGCGCATCCTTCTCTCCGATTCGGAGTCCCAGAACAAGAGAGGATCCTGAAACTTACTCCTTGAGACCCATGTCCTTGATAACCTGCGCAACAGCTCCAATGCTCGTCCACACCAAACGTCGCGACAAAACCTTATTGGCGACGTTCGCATCTTTTTCCACCGTTGATCGCGACACTTCAAAACCCATTTTATCTAAGCGTTTCACAAGGGATGCCGTGGACTCTTTGCTGGTATTGCTGCATAAGCGGAACGGGATTGATGACCCGCGAAGTCTGTGGAAAGCCTCTACCGCATTCGGCGTTGGGGTCGATCCAACATGGAGGTTTCCAGAGATGTCGATGAGCAATGCCGCAAGCGGAGGTCTTGTTCCAACAAGTGGATTTGACATTGTATGAATGCCAGAGGATGGCGCCAATGAGGACTTGAAGTTGCGAACTGAATTCCTGAATTGTTGGAAATGAAGCATGGCCTTCAATCTTGTTTAAGCGAGAAATAGTGACATGTTTTGGCATGCAAGACTTAGAGAAAATCGTACGAATCGGAAGATGCTCATGCCGACGACGATGACCAGGACAGATAAGATTTATTTGTCCCGAATTCTAAAGCCAAACAATGATGCTCATCAGTCATCTTCATCACCCATCACCCGGCCTCACCCGGCTCAGGGTCGTTCTAGCCGTCTAACCGTCTAGCCGCAAAAGCTTGGAAACTGTACAACTTCAAAAGCTCAGGATCGTTTTTACCATGAAATGTGCATCCCTTCCCTATCAAATTTCACAGACCTGCGTTGACACTCATTCACCGTTCGTTAGTCGAAAATTGGGCGAAAATCAATCCCATCGACATTAGTAGTATCTCAGGCAATGCTTGAATTGGCACTGGACGTTGAACATCGAAGTTGCATTGATCAGGGCGATCGGAGGTGAACTCCAGGTCGCGGTGAGCATGACAAAGATGAAACTTGGATTTCATGTCATAACGGGCAGCCCGGATCCACACCGTCCTTCAAGCTTCCAGCTTGATTCATCT
The DNA here is from genome assembly GCA_015499995.1 of Flammula alnicola. Taxonomy (NCBI): domain Eukaryota; kingdom Fungi; phylum Basidiomycota; class Agaricomycetes; order Agaricales; family Strophariaceae; genus Flammula; species Flammula alnicola. Next base: position 48,342 of record JADNRV010000202.1, on the reverse strand, counting down.
CAATACCTGCGCGTGGAGGAGGAGTGGTCACAATGCACTGTTTCTGTCAAATCCTTCTCGAATCTGTCAATTCGCAAGTGGCATGAGAGGCTCCTTTTTTGGGACATCAAACCGTGAAGCCCATGTTCTTAAAATACTTGGCGCTCAGGTGCTCCCACCAAGGGGTAGAACTATGAATAGGACGCTCGTCACGCCACGATCTTTAATTGGATCCATTGCCAATGCTACGCTAGAAACGGCGGATTTGCGAGGAAAGGTACCCTCTTAATTTCCCGGAAATCGTTTAGGTAAGTAACTGGGAATAGAAAGCCTCTCATCACAATGACATGAAATTGAGTATCATCCGTCTGCATAATGATACGCCATATGTACGGTGCCGAAATGAAGGATTAATGCGCATATACATGCTATTCTCTCCTCAATCACCACTACCCTCATCAGTAATTATTTTTCTCTACCAACTACCGGTCTCATCCACCCTAAATCTGACAGATGGAACTGACACAATGGAATTTTCTCGCGGATTCGCAGCTGATGTTTGTCTCATCTTCAAGTGATTTATCTCGAACCGTCTCGTCTTTCGAACAAGGCGTACGCCCGCAACCAACATGGATGGAACCAAAGGCCGAGTAAGCGGCCTTCAGGGTCTGCAGGTCAGCGACAATCACGAATAAACCTCGGATATGACGATAGCCCCACTTCAGAGTCCAAACACACTGTTTTCTGTCTTTCACCTTCCGGGAAAATTCTTCTCGCTTCATGTAGCATGTGGCTCACTCGACACTGTTTCCCAGAGCTTCCGTAATAGTCTCTCAAACCTTTTCTACTCTTCCATCACTGATGAAATTGGGCTGGGAGGAAATACGAGCGCATCAGAGTTGCTACATAATACAGTATTTTCTGATCTAGTTCAACTTTCGGAACCGCAAATTACCCAACTTATTGATGTAGCCTCGACGAGCAGCCCGAAGTCAATACAACAGGTTTGGTGGTTAAATCCATCAAACGAAATATTCCGCCTCGGAGACACGGCTCAAGGCGGTAAGTTGGCGAGAAGGAAATATATTCTTTCACCGCGCACTTCGGCGAAAAGCTCTTGCCTCGGAGACAGAGGAGGAAGTTTGCCGCAGGGTGGCGTCAGACTCGGCGCCAACTCGGCGCATCGATATCGCTGGTGGCCCCTTCTCACTGCTCAGGTGCAAAAACATAGGCGGAGTTGGACAGTGACTATAAACATCAGCTAGAGCGAGATTCACGATATGCTTACCTCCTTTTAGAAACATTTCTCGACAATTAATGTGCGTTCCGATCGTGGATACAATGTGTGTCATGCCTGCAAATCTCTCAGGATCAAGATTTGACGATTTCGTCAGTATATGGAGAAATCCGTCGTGCCCCCTGATTTGGTGAATCCTCCAAGTAGACGGAACTTTGACGGAACTGCGGGATCGCGGCTTTCTGGAATAACGACCCCAGGCAGCCATAGAATTTACGCTGTAGGGTTCGGACTGAGCTGATCTTTCAGATGCTCTCCTATGCGCCTCGGATAACCGCAACTTAGTGCTCCGAGGTTGACTGTATGTAACCCCCTTGTACAGGAAGAAATTATTCCGGATCATTCGGTATCTCTGGGTTGAAAACTGACAAAAGGATCGGCCGTGGAATATTGCGAACTATTATTGGGGCGGATAGTGACGATCAGAGATCTGCATTGATGATCTATCATCCACCTAGTACTACAATGCATATGGCACATACTGTACTAGCTGAAACCGCAGTGTTAGGGAAAAGGGCTGAGGTCGCAGCGCAGGTGCTTGAACCAAGCTTGAACTGCTTGAGGTGATTATATTCTTTTGTCAAAGCTGTCTAGGCAGCGCTATTAAAAACGTACAGTGTGGATATTGATCGGGAATGGAGCGAAAAGCATCCTCGTGAATCCATAAGCGTAATATCAAAGCCTCACTGAACACACCAATAAGTATGTATATCGTCTTATATCGTCCGTTTGTCCATGTCACGTAGAGGGTAATATAGTAAGCTATCAAAGCACCAACTTGAAATCTTCCATCACGCACGACTGATACATCGGTGTTTAAGGACTTTGCACTCACACTCTCCTACATATATTCCACATCGGTCATAAAAATATCTAGTTTGCTGCAACGAATCCAAAGGATTTCTTATCTAAGAGACGCAGTTCTAAATAAGAGATCTCAAACTCACCAATGTTGAAAATGGCGTTGTCACTTGAGTGAGTAGAAAGAGGTCATTGCGACCATCTTGTCGGATGTACCCTGATTTGAATCATCAAGAAAATATTGTACTCGCATAGAACTGAATGAGCGTATAGTATAAAGCAAAATTGGGAAGGTCCGGATTCTCCCCATTCAACGTGGAGACCTCGAGTTTCCACGATACAGGGTTTCCAAAAAATGAGAATAGAAACCAAATAGAAACGTAGTGCTGACGGGGTGGCATCATGGAGTAACTTTTAGTAGAAAACAAGTTTCAATGCACGGCATGTGTACATACAATGATCGTCTTCGTCGAAGTCAAATCCATGTTGCAGGCGCCATGGCAAGCAAATGGCAAATGGTAATATGACGAAGGTTCGCGATGGGGGGTCTGAAATTGGTTGTTTGACAGACGTTGGCACACATGTCAATACCAAATAGTGACAAACGACGTCGGCAGAAACTGTCGTCATCTTTGCCCACCGTTGCATCGCCAAATGTCCCAAAGTTTGTCCCCAGAATGCACCCCACTCAAGCAAGAATACGACTCTTGCTTCAATTCTTGGTTTGAAGGCTACCTAGAGCCCGCGGTAGCCGCATCTACTTCTACAGAGGCCCGGGCAGCGTACTCGAAGAAGAAAGCTGACGAATTTAATCAGAAATGCGGCAAGATATGGGAGCAGTATAAGACTTGTGTCCAGGTGCGTATCACATGTTCATTCTCTACTAGAATGACATTTTGAAGCATCCAAAGAAATCTGTAAAGGACAAGGGTCTAGACAAGCTACTCCAACAAGCGAGAGAAGAAAACCCTCTCATCGACCCTATACCTCCGCCTCCAGCCCAACCAACAAAATGATACTCTGAACCTCTAGAAAATCGACCTCCTGTAGCATAGGTGTGGTTCAGGTGATATCATTCCTTACACGGAGATACTCACAGAGCTTTCTGCACAGTTTAGACAATACCACCTCTCTGTTCTTAGCAGGCCTCTATATGTGACCTTAGTCTGTCGTCTTGCATCCCCTCTGCATGTCTTGTGTGCATAATGTCTATCATCCCGATTGCGTTGCGAGCATGGAAAACCTCAATGAACATCCTCCCCTCAACCTAGTACGCAATGAATCTGGGTGGGTTTCGCATTATCCCAACTTTATATTAACTGATTCAGTTATCCATCCGTGGCAGCACTAATTCCTGAATCGGGCATCAATTTCATCTCTATGGACAAGCGCATTTCAGTCGCCAGCAGGAGAATCAGACGTCGGACGCACTCCGTGGATAAAATTGTGAACGTTTTTGTGATGCCCTCCTCAACTCAAGGGCTCTGCGATTGGTACCTATATAACCGACCATCGTACTGTTGAGTCCCTTCGTGCGAGAACCACGATCGAGCCCAATGACGCCTCTATTCATTCATTCCACCACTTTCGTTCGATCAAGAGAATGGAGCTTTGCTTTCTCCTTCTATCCATTCTGGAAATGTCGTTGAACGACCTTCATCGCATCTTCCCTTTATGTACGCCAGCTTCGTTCTCTATCGTAAAGCCTTCTTTCTCGTGCACCAAGTTGTCGATGCCTCCAGATATTTTCTAGTCTCTGATGAAGAAACCTCTGGCTAGATAGCATGGATTATTGACCTATGGGTAAACGTTTAAACCATCGCACAACACTTATGAAACGATCTTCCCTGCTGCGTCCTTTCGAGTTTCTATTCGGCTGGTGTTGCCTCCTGGCGCGTCGCGTACGCTCCGGTTCGTAAAATAGGTTTATCCATCCTGACGGAATGAGGATTCCCTTCCAAGCCACTCCTTTAGAGATTGGTTTTTGCATTAAGCGCCCATTGGAACAAGACATTTTCTGAGTCGATCGATCGATCGATGGGTATCTCACTTCGATTTCCAACGCCACCAGGTGCAAAGTGTAAATACCCTTGCTCATGCTTAAACACCGTGCAACGCGCGGAGAGCCAATCATCGTCTCGAGCAGCGAGCATCCCGAAATTCAGTGCTATTTTCCCATAAACGATATATTCCGGTATCTACTTACTGGCACAAATATATTATCATCCTCATCCATTTCATTAGTGCGCTGCCGCATTGAGATTGGCCCTCAAGCCGACAATGTATCATATCCCTGTAAAACGACGGGAGCAGCAATACAGACCAAATCCATGTCTTTGGATGACCAAATTCTGTATGACAGCTGACTACGCTACATCTAGACGCATTTTGGATGAATGAGCGACTGGGATAGCCCGGTATTCATATGTATAGAGGATTAAATGTCCTAAATTGTTCCAATGTCAAGAAATCGCGATTCAAGTTGTAGCGAGCGACAGAAGCATCTACGTTGTACCTGAGTAAGGTGTCAGCGTAGGATTATGTATGCTTCATATTTGGACATATAACGCTCATTGGCAATCTACAATTCCTACGCTATGGCTTCATACTCCAAACTGCCAAAAAAAAAAAAGGAAAAAAAGGAAATTACATAGCTATCGTGCGAACGCATTGACTGAGAGGAAATCCATATCTGTGGCTTCACGAGAAAAGCCTTCTCGATTATATCGTCAGGATATGTGAGCTGAAAAGAAATCTTTTAACGAGATTCACGCCAAGCCAAACGTTCATGTGAACGGAGGCGAATGACAAACCGAGATCGGTCCGTGGAATGATCTAAATCGCAGAGCTGTGGTCATTGGCGCTGTGGTCATTGGCGCTGTAGTCTATGATAGGTTTCTCCGTACTGTATCCTCCGGATTTCCTGTGACGCGCCTTCAGTCTGAACAGAAAAGGGTTCTTTCATGATTATTTAATGGGAAGATAGAGGTCAACGAGCATTCACGAGACAAGAAGGGAGTTGGAATAGGCTGAGTACATCGTGCGTAAGGACCGAGCAATATAGAAAATGAAGGCAGTGTTACCTTTGACCGAAATGATATAGAGACTGGACCACTGGCAAACACTATTAAGTCGATGTAAGCAAGAGACATGGTATAGACCGAAAATGAATGTACTGTTGGGCATCATTTGAAAAGTAAGCGCTATAAGCTCAGGTGACCCTTGCGAAGGAAGGTCACCGACTTCATACTATTGTTACGGAATTGTAATAACAATAAGCAGTCCACTGACGAAGCGATCAGTGAACGAGACGATTTTCGTTGTTCTACAGGGCTGTCAATACTTCAGGAGATTGGCAGAAATAGAAATTCACCTACGACTTCAGGCCTAGGCGAACCAAGCTTGCGCAGATAATAGCTACAGTATCAAACGTCGACGCCACCACCGACCGCGAAAGTCGACGTTATCAGCCAGCGAAGGCAAACCACGTAAGCAATGCCGTTTGTATGCCTATTAGGAAAGTCTAGAAAATCCTCCATGCACGTAGCCATACCACTACTGAAACATAAGAGTGACAAAGAACAGCATACAATGTCGTAGTTGCGAAAAGAGAAGAAAAACTGGGGCGTTTTCATAAGCTATTATACGTCGTGAGAAAAAGCGAAGCCGGAATATCAAGTATCTGAACCAAGGGAGCAACGAGAGTCTATCAATATGTGCATTGCTATCGGATATGTGTTGACTTCAGCGGTTTTCCATCTGGTGGCTATGTCGCAGTAAACAGCCATCGCCGTAGTAAATGAATGGAATGTCACTAAAATTCTGGTAAAGAATAATCAGGCAATCGGTACAATACCCGCTAGGGAGCTACATACAAAAGAATGGAAACCTGGTATGTCTCATTAGAGTACCGCCAAACGCTGCGCATCTGATAGAAAACGCGCACCAGTAACTTCAACTAAGTCTATCTTCCGACGCACTTCATCCAAAATATGTGTATTCCTGCAACAGTGACACATCATAGAGTATAAAACTGAGAAACAGGGCTATCTCCACTACGCCGATTGAATATAGAATGACACATGTCAGGTTGTCACCATGCTGCGGCGCCATCGTCAAGCAATTTTTACATTAATAAGCGACGACTGTACATCAGAAACAACAGAGATGGCCCAAACTTGCAGTGTTGTGCGGTTAGTGACTAGAGTTACTGGTTACAGTTACGGCTACGGTTACAGTTCGTAACAGTTATCCATCAAATAACTGTCCCACGGCAAGCAGTGAGGGTCATGTAAGGCACTTGACATTGTGAGAAAGTCGCGCGCTCGACATCAGTGAAGCGCGCCCTCCCACCGCCGCCTTCAATTTTACTGAAATACACTCGGGCTGATGTCGCACCTCTAACATCCGAGTCACGCAATTAATTTCCAGCACAACACACCCAACTTGTCCACGAGGATAATGAAGACAGTGAACCGGTTTTCATCTCTGAGAATTGGACAAGGATAGGAATATCCGATTTTACGTTTGATTCCTGGTCTTCTCACTATGCTCGCCTTGCCGCACTCACATTTGAAGTGGAACTCAGGCTGGAATTGTATGATTTACTGGAGATGGATGTTGAAGCTTTGAAGCCTGAGGTGACGAAGATCCAGATGCCGGACTTGATGATACTATGCAAGATATACTACTTGGCTAACACGTATTATGTTTTCAATATCAAATCTCCTTCTCATTTCATGTAATCGCGCAGATTGAGGCTTTTCGACGTTCTCATTGATCTGGCCGACACTCAATATCTATATTTGGCAAGGCTCGGTTACAGTTCCTATCAATCCATAACCGTTCCTAACCGAAACAGAACTGTTCCTAACTGTGAGAACTGTTCTGGAACTGGCACAACACTGGCCCAAAGAAGCGTCAGCGCCCAGTTACGCGTACTTGCCGTCGTGGGAAGAAAGACAATCTGGAATGAGTAGCACCTCTTCAATGCACCGCAATGCAGTGCTCATTTAGATGGCACTTCTCCTGCGAGGATTGACAAGAGCAATGATAAACAGATATACATGACTCACCAGCATATGTGCCGGTACGTTTCGAGTCCCTATCAGAAGTCGGTGATATCGGCCTGAGGATTGACAATTACTTGCTCTACTTTCCATCGACACGTCGACGGTAGTCACCATCAGCATTACCTCAAGCACAGCGCGACATCAAAGGAAAGGGGTCAGGCTCTCCCATTAGCAAGAAGAAGAAGAGCTTCCTAGAGCATATGTATCCTCTGAACATACTTAGAGTGGAACGGGGCTGAGTAGAGAAGCTTCAAGAACTGTCAAGAAATGTGATAGGAAGATGAAGATCATTAGCTAGAAACAACGAAATTTCGGGGGATTATGGGGTGATTATGTGATGCGTTGAACAGTTTTAGACTCACAAGCGCGGCTTCAACGTGCCCCAAACTGTTTGGAGAGCGAGGCTGAGCGAGGTTTGCGCTGTCCATGTCGTCAACAGCATTCAGAATAATGTACGCAATGAAGAATTTTTGAGGATTAAAATTCAAGTGCTCTCAACCAAGTTGTTCAACTACCTGTGTCATTGAACGTTTGCGCAACACGCTGTCGAGGGCTCGAGGAGAGGCAAGCTGGGCGAGTTCAATGTTTAGAAGCAAACCGGCGGACTCCGACTACCAAGTTCAAACGTTCAAACGTTCACGCACACGTCTTGTTCGTTTCAAACGTCTTCCCCAAATGTGGCTCAAAACCACGCTGGAATCACTGTCGCACGGATCCGCTTCCCGCCACTGTTCTTCAGTCGTGCAACATTCGTGTGCGATTTATCCTGGTTTAAATGAATAACCTTACTACCCTGACAGTTGATCTGCTCCGCCCACGTCAGGAGATTCGGTATGATGACTCGGAACTGAAATTCACCTCGATGATAGCTTGGATTAAAAGTTGAACATTTCATTGCACACCATGCCCCTGTAACAGAAGTAGGAATACAAAACGAAAATTCTTGTCTACCAACGATAACCAGGCAGGTTGCTCGAAGAGTGTCCTAACACCACTTTTATATCCACCATTTTGCAACAAGCTGGGACTTTGAGGCGCCAAAGTACGCTTCTAGAAGATTAAAATGTCCCGATGTCCAGATATCTTACCCGCAGCGAGCCACAGCGGAGTCTACATTGTCGCTGAAAATCAGGTTGGGTTTAGTGTCGAGGTTTTACGTACAGTATAATACTCGTTGATAACTGACATAACTCATCGTGTTATACGTCCTCGACCTGCGGAAACAAGTGAAATTGGCTACTGAAAGGAACTCTCTGAATTAATCGACGACCATACCTTTGGCAGGAGAGCAAGGGTCTTATCAAATGTATCGCCCGCGTTGGTGGGCTGAAATGAGACCTAGAGAGATTCATGTAAGACTTAATACGCATAATGACTACAGACGGAAAACGAACGGAGTGTGGGCCTTGAAATCTTTCAAATCGAAGGGCTGTGGCTACAGGTTTCTCCGTATTAATCGGGCTGGACTCCCGGGGACGTGCGTTGAGCCTAAAGAAAAGAGATTCTATGGTGATTTGGGATATAGGGACCATGATAACTCACGAGACAAGAAGAGAATTCGAATAGACTGAGATTTTTATGGGTGAAAAGTGTTGGCAATATGTAAATGCGGGATGCTGCTCACCCTTGGCCAGAATTATGTAGAGACTGAACCAAACCACTGTTAAGTCGAGGTAAGAATGAAGACATGATTTCCACGGGAAATTAAATACTATTTGACATCGTTTGAAACTACAACGGATGAGGACAAGTAATGCTTCGGAGACATATCAAAGGACGTAAGCAAATTATGACTGCCACCGATGTCATGCTGTAATGCGATTATCTTCAGAAGGCGGGAAGGTAACCTGAAAACCGACTTACCTTGTTATCATCCCCGTCTCTATATATGAATAGAGATGAGCGAGGTAGAAGGGATCTCAAGAAATATACTGACGCAATGACCAGCGAATCAAACGATTGAGAATATCTGTAGTTCTGCAGGAAATATTAGTACTTCTTCAGATTCCGATGGTCAATTGGACCTACGATTTCAGGTTCCAAGGAGACGTAAGTTTGCGCAAATAGTATGACATGAAGATAGCTATCAAAATGTCGGTAGCCCCACCGATAGCGAACGTAGATGTTATTAGCCACCTGAAGCGAATCACGTAAACAATTCCATTGAACGGTTTGTTGGGAACGTCCAGAAAATCCTCCACACATGTAGCAATGCCACCGATGAATCGTAAAAGCGCCAAAGAACAGCATACGGCACAGATAGAGAGTCGCCCGGAAAGTCTGTAGATACGAAAAGAGAAGAAACACTGAGGTATTTGCATAAGACGTCATGCATCGAAATGGAAGTATGAAAGGAAATAATAAGTACCTGGACCAAGAGAGTAATGAGAGTTTCAATCAAGATGTTGATCGCTATCGGATATGAATTGGCTTCTGCAGTTTTCCATCTTGTTATTGTGTCGTAGTAAATTGCCGTCGCCGCTGTAAACGAATGGAACGTTTCTAAAAGCCTGGTAAAGAGCGATCAGGCAAACGGCACAAATATACGCTGGTGATCTGCATACAGAAGGACGGAAACCTAGACTATCTCGTTAGAATACTCGAAGGCAAATGATGATAGGCAACGTACTAGTAATTTCAGTGCCAGTCTATCATCTGAGGCACTTCGCCGAAAATATGTGTATCCCTGAGACAGTGACACGCCATATAGGATAAGACTGAGAAATGTGGTAATTTCCACTGCGCCCAGGTTTCCATTCGATTCGACCACGAACTGATCTGGGTTAATGTACGTGATCATCGTTATCGCGAAGGCTACCTGAGCGAGGCTGAATTGAATCCCTTTGGCAATGAAAATAGTTGAGGGTCCTCAAAGACCGTTTTGTCGTTTTAGAGTCGTAAGAAGCTAACGGGAATCGTTTTATCAGCGACGCGCTGCAGGCCTCCAGACAAAGGTCACAGGGTTGTCAGTTTATTCCCTGCACAAATGAGGATTGACTATCCCGGAATGACATATGTCAGGTTGTTATCGTGCTGCGGAGTCATCTTGCTGCATCTTCTCCCGCTCTAGCGAATAAGCACAGCGCATCGGTGCTGACAGACAGGGCGCAAAGAAAGGGTAACGCCCACGGACGAATGCTTCTCGTCAAGGGCAGAAAGAAACTTCTGCCTTCAGCGAACAAGCACCTCTTTGGGACACCGCTGTTTATACGGTCCATTGCGCCAGAACCGATTCGGATGAGATCGATAATACACTAGACACATAGCCATGACTAACTTTGGCCACAGTAGTAAGTTTCGACATGTTATCAGAAGTCGGCGATATCAACCTGAGGATGATTAGAAGCATTGACTCTACTTCAAACCAGAAAATCCTATGGTCATAGAGCCATGACAGGCCTGCACGAGGACCAACTCCAACGCCGATCTTTGTCGAAGCCAAAAGCCCAGGAAGAGAATAATCCTACACTAGGAGTAGGGGTCATCTGGACCGTAACCTCTGAATATTCTTGGAACCATTGTTCTATTTTGTAGATGGAACTGAGTGAGAGAAGCCTCGAGAACTGTCAAGAAACGTGATAGGCAGATGAAGGTGAACAGGTGGCCAGAATACAACAAGCATTTGTGGTGACTCTGTGTTGATTAAGTTCTGCCTTTCTGACATTAAAGAGTTAAATTTGGTGTCGCAGAACGTTATAGTTAGATGGTAGTTCGATTTGTGGATGCTGAGCAGCTCAGTCGAGTTGGAGGAGCAATGCCAGACTCTCGGTCTGGCTCTTGGGTCCGATCCTTGTTTATTTGTTTTGGCCATCTCTGCCAAACATCGCTTACAATATTCTGCAATAGTTTCGCGTCTTGCCCTGTCATGCATCCACGCAACCCATATCGCGAGCCTCCAGACTTTATCTCTCTTGCGGATGCGTATGAGGCTCTACAACAATAGTAAGAACCCTCATCGATTGTTCCACTTAGTGCTCACCTTTCGGCCGCGCATAGCTTAATTTTTGATCCTAGGTCCCACCGAAAGACCATCGACTTCACGGATGCCGAGGGTCAGAGGTCTGCTCTATTTTTCCAAAACCCTTGTCCACGGATGTGTCTGAACGCGTCATATTGTTGGAATTTAGGATAGACGGCTGACCGAAGCCATAATGTTTCGCGACTTCGGCGTCAAACTCCATATCCCGTCAAACCGACTATGCCCTCCCGTGAGCTCACACTGCGATTCCTGGTCCTTATAGGCTCTAAATTGATGATAGGTGCCCAACAGGTATCTTTCAGCCTCTGTGTGACCTCCTCGAACCTCCGCCGATATCATTTGTAGAATGAACTACGTCTTGTGGATCCAAGACATCGTCCATGCCCATCGTGAAGTGTTGGAGCGTCGTCCGCGGAGTATACGTGGCATAGATATGTACGTTTATTCCTATGTGTCAGTTCTTGCCCACCCTAAAAGACTTTCTCTGCAGCGGGACCGGAGCTACGGCGATCTACCCTTTTCTCGCGTGTAAGCTGGAACAGGACTGGCAATTCGTCGCGACAGGTATCGTACGAATCTTCTCATTATACTGGATAAAAATCCTGATGGAATTGTCGTAGAACTGGACGACGAGTCTTTTCAATCCGCCCGAGCAAATGTATCCACAAATGGCATGGACTCTCGCATCGACGTGCGGAAGGCTTCGGCTAAGGGCGATATATTCTTTCCTTTAGGGGAGAATGTTCAGACGTTGTACGTTAGCCCATTTGATTCCGTCTTTGAATATGCCAACTCATGTTCTTAGTTTCGAATTTTCCATGTGCAATCCCCCATTCTATGGCAGCACCCAGGAGGTCGCGGAATCTGCTCAAGCGAAAGAGCTCCCTCCTAGTGCAGTATGCATCTCGGCTCCTAGAGGGAACGCTCGGGTTGACTCAGTTTCGTAGGTTTGCACGGGCACCGATATCGAGATGATTTACCCCGATGGAGGTGAAGCTGGTTTCGTTGGTCGGATGGTCGACGAAAGCGAGAGATTACAAACTCGATGCAAGTACGTTATTTCACGTATGTCTTCTGTCTTGGTCATTGAAGCGTCCTCAGATGGTACACCTCGATGCTGGGAAAGATGTTTTCCGTTGTTTCGATTGTGGAAGTACTGCGTCAACGATCGGCAAGTCGTCTATCATCCTTGCGCCTTATCCTCCACTGACTTGCTCTCTTGAAAATAGATAACTAATTATGCCATCACCGAATTTGTCCAAGGACAGACGCGTCGCTGGGCAATCGGGTGGTCCTTCACTGATCTGCACCTACCAGACGTGCGTTTTCACCCTCGAGTTTGACAGGAATGAATTCACTGACACTTCGATCCAGTCAATAGCTCGAATACCTTTCATCGCTCCTACACATACCCTGTACCCAGTCCTCCCTCCTAAAAACACTCTCGTGCAAACCTTCCCAGATTTTACTTTCAAGACGGTACGCGACGCACTTTCGGAGATTCTTCAATCCATCGAGGGTGTCTCCGCCACTGAAGTCAATCACCCGCCCGAACCCGTCGATTCTGCCATTGTCTCCTCCCATTCAGCACGGGATCCAACGAATTCACGCTCTGCAGATCTTTTCTTCATAGAGGCCCAGCAGAATACCTGGTCACGAAGTGCCCGACGAAAGCGTCAACATCGGCCCCAGCCTCAAGAAGGTATCATCGCAGCATCGCGAGACCCGTCTCTCAGCCTTCCGTCCACAGCCGCGCCCTCAAAATTTCCTTCCTCCCCTAATCCTGCACTCACTTGCAGTGCTCGGGTGGCCATCATGTCGAACCAGATTGATATTGCGCCCGGTGCCGGCACCGCTGCCACTACGGGAATCTGCGCAGTCGAGTTTCAGTGGATATTCGGAAAAGATCGGGCTCTGTTTGAGAGCTTCGTTAGTCATGTTAATAAGAAGGTTGGTATTGCCTTGCAGTCGAGATTGACGAGTCGAGGTGCCTGAGGTCGAGTCTGTTTTCTTGATTACAAAGCTGGAGATATCATATTCTCCTTTGGTGTTTCTTGGGGTCTGTTGACGGGAGGGGTTAGCCTAGGTTGCTTCGGGTACCTAGGTCGAGGAGGATCTAACGATACGATATTCTACATAGGACAACTTGATATGTTACACTGTAAAGTACATCGTTCTAAGTCCAAATGTCAGCCTTCAACCAGCATCCTGTGCGCTGCAAGATAATCAACTTATAAATAAAGTACATCAGCTCACGGAATTGTTTTTCAAATTCCAATCATCGCGTCAGCATTCTCTCGACGACGAGCGCTGATACTACGATCTCGTCTATCAATTTATGCCCACATGGAAATATGGTAAGAGTGGCTTCTGGTAAGGGAGGCGATGCGTCTAGAGGCGGAGGCACGAAGGATGCGATCTGGATAGTTTCCTGAGGACGCGAACTCTGACCTCTTTGAGAAGACGGAGATGGGAGGTAGCACTGTAATTCCAAGGGAAAAGTATCAGTTATAAAACGCCTCAAACAGCATTGGGTTGTTCGTCTTGGGGAAAGGCAACGTACGATGCACATTGGCGATCCGTCGTCAAGCGATGTGCGGCAGTCCCAGTGCAGCCGGATTCCGAGGATCCAGTTGAAGTGTTTCTACAGTCATATCGTCGTAAACATGGAAGTAGAGGTTCGGATGCGCATCCTTACCGGTGAAGAATTGACACTAAAAACGGCATTTGACAGACGCGTTGCTGTGTCGCCTAATCGGATGACTGCTCGTTTATTGTTCAAAGCGAACCTGGAAAACTAAGTTTAGGATTTGTACCGACGATGAAATAAAAGAACAGAAGGATGAATGGCGTTATTGATACTGGATAGGGAGAATGTTGATTCTGTGATTCGTGATAGTACCGCCCACATAACGTCATAATCCAGGATGCAACAAGAAAAATAGAGTTCAAGTAAGTAATTTCGAACGAGAAAGACTCACGCGAATTCTTCAACTAAATTATTATCATCTCCTCCGCATCTCACAACCTTCGTAACATACGAAACCGGTAAGAGTGGATTCAAATCAAGCTCGACGGTGATAATACAAAGGTCGCTGATTCGGTGCATCTCGAGGCGGCATTAAAAGCATGGTGTTCTGAGCCCAGTCCGAGAAGGTGTATATCACCGGCGCTTCTTGTGGCTGTCTGCCATGGGAGCCAAGATCAGTTGAGTCATTAGACTTCGAGGTAGAATAGCGCACCTGTTTAAGGTTCCGACGCCATCTGCTAGAAAAATGCGAGTACTCAGGCAAAATTTCGGAGCATTTGGTTGTTTTGAATCTACCAGAGAAAAAATATGAGCGCAAGATTCGGTATAGAAAGGTTGCCGATGATCATACCACTGGTGCTGAGGAGTCGTTACCGTCATGGATCTTGTGGGAGCATGAGAAGCTAAGTATAGCCTTACGGGAAGGCTCGGCATCCTTGTATTTGCGGATACGTCCGGAAAGGCTTAGGCCAATACGCCACAACAAGCACGCTACGCCTGTCTCGTTACTGGGGCATTCTTTCATTCAAAATGCAATCATTCGAAGTTCATAATCCCCACCCTCACAGCTAGGTCTATTTGCGTGCTGCCTGGTATACCACTTTGATTCTGGGCTCTATCAATTGCAACAACACTCGTTGCAGTCATATGAAAACCTCGCGATTTGTGCGGCTTGCCGACCTGAAGCCTGTAGTTTCTTTGCTGGCTAGCAAGGTTGCTTTCTTTGGGTCTCGAACCCGAGCTTGAAGCTTTGAAGGCCTACGGAGCTCCGCAACGCAGTTACTCAATGTGTCGTGTGCTCGACTGCAGCAGGAATACCTCTTGCTGTTTGCAATCTTCTTATAACCATAACCCCCACGTGCAAGCAAGCAATGGCGTAAAAGCCTCGGGTCCACTACCCACCCACATCCTAAAGTTCATCTTGAGCGGCAAAACGTCTATCCATCTAGGCAGTAAGTATGTGCCGATCGCTTCTCCTCATATTATCAGGTAGTCGGATGCCTTCCTCTGGCAGCGGCACCCCTCTGACCTCCCTTACTGGCCCTATTAACGGCGAAGATCATAACCTTGGCTTGGCCGCTTAATGCTGATTGGACTTTCTATTACACAACTGTGATCTATCGACGTTCTCTGACCTCATATAATACTTGAAGTCTTCGCACTAGGGGTTGGAGGCCCCCTCATTCCAGTATTCAGTCAGAAAGCTCGACTCAGCCACGCATAGCAGACGACAAGAGCAACTCAGATAGCATAGTCATTTATGGAGAATTTGCCTTTGTACGAAAACGCTCCCTGGTATCCTTTACTACTTTCTGGTCTTTGACGTTATTTTCTCCACTCTAGATATGATTCCCGATCCGAACGTGGCCAATCGAGATGGAGAAAGGCAACAGGGCATAACCTCAATCGTACCATCATGCGACAGCGAATGGACATTGTGGCTGTGCTCTGTATAGCCGTCTTTCTAATTTCGACAGTCCAGCTGGCCATCGCACTTTCGATTCCTGAAGTATGGTCTTACTTGTTCCGGTGTTGGGTCTCCACTCCGATGTTTCTCAAATGTCGAGCGGACCTGTCGATCACGGAACCATCATGGGAAGGACTGAAAGGCGGAGAGCACTGCCTTCGGTATGCCACCCGAGAATATACGGCAAAGCTCGCAGATGTGCCGCCTGGTCAGGATTCTATGAGGATCTGTAAAGATACCCCAGTCGAGATTCATGATCGCGTCCTCTTCACTGATTTCTGTCAAGACTTGGTGAGCCTTTATTCTGCAAATTACTCATTCTCCCCGTTATTTGGTGCTGACGTCAGTAAGGGCTTCGGTAGAGGCGTCTGGGGATTCTGGATAGTCGATTTCGATGAGCCCGACTGCGAGACAAGATGGGGAGAATTCACTGATGTGGTACGTCAACCGCAAGTTTACCGTGAATATACTTCTCATCTAGTAATCCTGATGGAACCCAGGGGTGTTTGGATGCAATACCACCATCAGTCAGAGTACGTACTTTCCTTAATCCGAAAATTCTTGTCGTCCAGATGTTTAAACAAATATTACTTTGTGCCAGCGCGTCGAATCACGTCTCGAAAACCTCCAACCGGGTTCTAGCTGGCAATTTATGTGCGTCACGACGCCTGCTGATATTTATGGACATAATTTTCAAACACGAAGCGAGTGCTTCAAACTGGTAGCGCCACTTTCGACATTCTGGATGTAACCGCTTATTAATATTGTTTCTTTGACAGGGAAAATCGGATATATACGGTACTTGGAATCTTCCAAACAGCTCTTGTGATTGAACGGTTCGGCAAGACGTCAGTTCCGTTCAACAGGACGCAAACAACCCCTTCCCTCACGCTGTACATCCTAACCAAATCCTCCAACAGCGCCCGGGGCAGGAAGTAGTATAAGAATGAAGGACGACGCACCGAATCCTGCATCGGGATTGTCGCTCATGATCCTCTCGCGCCAATCCTGGCTGAAATACGCCGAGAGCGCAGACTTGGGAATGTTGGGGTCTTCCTTGGCCTTGCGCGCAGCCTTTTCTGCTGCTTTGGGCTGTGGGAGGAGAATGGGACTCAGACATGGCACATACATGACGAGGGCGACGACGGCAGAAGGAACCATGTACACCCCCGAACACACCACGTGGTGCGAGACGGCTAGCAAAGTGCGTTGGTTGCATATAAGCTTGTCAGGTGCAGGTCAGTACATAAATAAAAAAGAGAAAACGCACGTAAAATCCTTTTGGCTTCCGCACTAGCAGAGCCCACTTTTCTGAGTGGATCCAGGGTGCAGAAGCGAGCGCGCAGAGGAATTTCTCGGTGCGCACTACTTGCCGCGCTAGGAGATGCGTGCATTCGTTCGCTCGGGTACTAGTCATTTTTACGCCGAGCTTCGTTAGAGCCTGTATTAGAGATAGAGCTGATGATATTCACGGCAACGCAAGAGTATGAGACGAGCGTTGATCGTATCATCTCCAAGCGTAATTTGCGTCGTCGTAATCATTATACCAGTCGACCTGAGAGAGAGAAGAAATTGAAGCATCAGCATAGAAAACCAAGGAAAACAAGGTTTGATAAGGACGCAACGAGTAAAAGGCCGTTGGAGCGCCCTTGGAAGAACGCAAGAACACAAGAATACAAGGAAGGAGAGAATGAGAATGAGAGATGCATATGCATACCCATCATCCTCATCAACGTCCATAGGAACAGCCTTCTGCTTTCCCTTCCCTTTCGCGTCCTCCGAGTCCGCCCCATCCTCGCCCCCACCAGCAACAGCACTAACCCTCCGCTTCTTCTTCGCCATCCCATCCCCCTCTTCCTCCTCCACATTCCCCCTCTTCCTCACAGTCGACCCACTCATCTCTTCCTCCTCACCACCCACGACGAACGCCTCCACTCCGCCCCGAGTACCCGACCCCCTGCGCGCCTTGGAGTGCGCCTTCCGCATCTGCGCCTCAAACTGGATCACGTCGGGCATGATCGTCTCGTGGAGTCTCTGTGTCGCTTGCGCGGCTGCGCTCCGCCGCGGAGGGGGCATCGCTGGAGGGGCCATGGAGCCTGTGGCGATTGAGGATGGGTCGGGGGTTGCAAGTAGGCTGTATTTTTAAAGACCTCTTTGCCTAATCTTTCGATTCCCTTAGTTTCGATGTTGCTACTGACGCCGTTTCGAGACTTCCAAGAACTCCATGATTTCGGTTAGTAGACTATAAGAATACAATGAAATAAAAAAGGCCTAACATAAAGAACAAAAATTGTTCGGACAACTTGCCACAACAGCTGGTAAATCTGTGCAGAAAAAATGAAAAATGACCTGATTGACGCGATTGGAACAGAGCAAAAGAGACCGAGCTCCACGATGCTTACGATTGGTTAATATTCTTTGCATCAGGACTTGAACGTATCGGCGGTGAGATGTCCCAAAGAAAACACCATCCCCGGGCCAGTCTGTCTTTTGAAATCATATTGATGCCTACGTCAGAAGCATGCGCGCTCAGCGCTCAGCGCTCATTGCTTCTTAATCCACTCCCAACAAGCGACTCACGCATCCAAACTCATCTAGACCTCTATCTGCATACCATCGGAAAACTTACATGTCACATTCGGGACGGGGAAAGCAATCCAAGAGATCGGCACTGCTAGATCCCATCCAGGACATATACAACAGGATCCGCAATCGCTCACCGTCTCCTCAACCGCCGCAACTCGTTACGGGTACTGAATTGGCGACAAAATCCTTCACACGCCAGACAGTTCAGAATGGTTTCATAGCGCCCCCAAAGATGTCTGGAGATGAGGTCGCCAACACGAACACTCCGCTACCTGTCTCGCAGGCGAACTGTTCTACATCTATAACTCCCACAACCAAATCACCTACGAGCCGTGAACCTTCTGAGAATTTTAACCCGCAATATAACGCTTATGCAGCAATTGGCGGGCTTCCTACTACCGTGGTCATTCCTGAAACAAGGGTTCAGCGGGCGAAAGCAGTGGGAAGCGTTGCCTATGAAGGATCGAAGTTGGCGTTGCAGGGGCTTTCTGACTGCTCTGGCATGTTCCCACCTCTGAAGACAGCCGTCGGAGGGCTTCTGACAATTATCAGGATCGCCGATGTACGTGGCTCGATGTACAAGATGTGTTCATGAATTATTCATCGTTTATTCTTGCGGACCAGGCGGTGTCGGCGAATAAGGAGGAACTCGAAGACCTCAAAGCAAAGCTAGAGGCCATCATCTCGATCATCAAGAAGTATCAGAAACACAACGGCTTACGCGCGCTAGATCACCGAATTGAAGATTTCTGCCAGTGCGTCGATTCATTATGTTTTTCGGTCAATGTTTTACATTCGTCAATGCTTTCCAGGGCCATCACCGTTCAAGTGAAGGCGGTCGAGAAGTTGGATGATAGTTCATTGTTGACCCGCGTTGCCGAGAGTACAAAGGATGCCGGTACGATACTGAAAGCCTTTCGGAACATCAGCATTCTGTGCGATGTCTTTCAGGTCAGTTTCTCAAATTATTGACGAAAGCTACACGTGTACATTGATCACCTCTTAAAGATCGACACTCAGCTGAATATTGAGGAAACAGTAGGGGATATCGATGATACTGTTAAGAGGATCTTACAGGTACTGTCGCTCCTTCGAGAAACATGACTGAGGCTAATATCACGCATCCGTAGTCTGGTGAGATACACTGTCCGATCAGCATTAGACTTCGCGGTGCTCACGTAACCATAGGTTCTATCGACAAGCTCAACCACGAAATGACATCCTATAAAACTCGCCATTCGTCTTACGGCGATCCCGTCGGCTGCATGCTGGGGACACGTGTCAACATCCTCGCAGATTTGGATGCTTGGGCCTCGGGCAATGATAACCGCAAAGTATACTGGATGGTAGGAATGGCTGGAACCGGAAAATCGACCATCTCGCACACGTTGTGTGAGATCCTCGACGGGAAAAACATGCTTGGCGCCAGTTTCTTTGGTTCTCGAGCATCCGAGAAGACCAGTAATGCACGCCTCATCGTCCCCGTTATTGCGCACGCGCTCGCCAGAGCTTCACCTCCCATTAAAATCGAGATCGTCAAGGCCATCGAGGATGACCCTGCTCTGGCGGAACCGACCTATAGTAACTTGGCTGAGCAGTTCACGAAGCTCATTTATAATCCTATCCGAACGACCGCTGGCAAGGTGGCCAGGACCTACAAAATCATCGTTATCGATGCCGTAGATGAATGCATCAACCTTGGAGTCGTCTCTTCGTTGATTAAACTCATTCTTCAATCAACCTTTGACATTCCTCTCAAATTTTTCATCGCCAGCCGAGACGAAGATCAGATCCGCAGCGCCTTCTATGATCTCCCCAAACTGTCAACCACTTTTAAGCTACACGAAGTCGAGAAGCATCTGGTGGAGGACGACATTCGAAAGTATATAGAGAGGTCATTATCCGACGTCAAGAGTCTTGGTCTTGACCGTACTCCGGATGCCTGGCCATCGCCATCCGAGTTGTCCAAATTAATCAATCATTCCGGCCGCTTGTTCATTTATGCGGCAACCACTATTCGTTATATTCGCGATGGTGGTAACCTCTACAAGTCTCGTCTCTCTCTCATAGCAAACCGAGATTTAAAGACGGGGAGCAAATTGCAGACTGCGACCATCGATGACCTCTATGGACATATTTTGGAACAAGCATGTGCATCGAAGGAGGACTCTGAAGTTATTCCCATGAGGCGACTCGTCTCCATCATCGTATTCCTCCGAAATCCATTGCCGATTCAAGCGATCACGTCGTTATCAGAAATAGATGACGCACATCTGTATCTGTCACCCCTCTCATCTGTAATTCACATTCCTACGCAGGATCACGCCCCAGTCGCTCCATTCCACGCCTCGTTCCCTGACTTCGTAACCGACCCCCACCGTTGTTCAGCCGAGAGTTATCCCTCGTTCCCTGCACTGGATTCTCCGAAGGGTCATGAAATACTGGCTCTCAAATGTTTGGAGCACATGAATCGCTCGCTAAAGTATAACATATGCAATATTCCCGAAGAGTTGACTCTGTCACGCAGAGAAGCAACCAACTCTCCAGACAACGTCGGCAAAATCTCCGAAGCGCTCAAATACTCATGCCTCTATTGGGCTTCTCATTTAGGAGAGGTACAGCCCATACAGGTATCCGGCACTGACCTCATCACCGCTCTTCATGTTTTTCTCCATCAACACTTTCTGCACTGGATAGAGTGTCTAAGTGTGTTGGGTGAGCTCCAGACAGGAATCACATCTCTCGAAAGTGCGACAACTTTTCTATCAGTAAGTGGTTTGCCAGAATGAAGTGAACTCTCGAGCTAAAAATTTGTCCAACTGTCAGCACTTCCAAATGACAGATATTCGGTGCCACGACCTTCAGTTACTCGTTGATGACGCCCGTCGATGTCTGCAAATGACCTTTGAATCCATTCAGAAACATTGTTTCGAGATCTATCAGTCGGCACTCGCTTGGATTCCAAAGAAATCATTAATACGCGAGGTGTATGCTACTGACGTCAGCCGAGTGCCTAAACTCACATTAGGACTATCCAACTCGTGGGATCCAACAGAGATTGTCATGCAAAACAGCTCTGGAGTGAATTCCGTCGCGTTCTCCCAGGACGGCAGCCGAGTCGTCTCTGGATTGGACGACAAGACGGTCCAGATCTGGAACGCGATGACGGGCGAGGTACAGGCTGAGCTAAAGGGCCACACGCATAGGGTGACGTCCGTCGCGTTCTCCCAGGACGGCAGCCGAGTCGTCTCTGGATCATATGACAAGACGGTCCGGATCTGGAACGCGACGATGGGCGAGGTACAGGCTGAGCTGAAGGGCCACACGGCTTGGGTGACGTCGGTCGTATTCTCCCAGGATGGCAGCCGAGTCGTCTCTGGATCGGACGACAAGACGGTGCGGATCTGGAACGCGACAACGGGCGAGGTACAGGCTGAGCTGGAGGGCCACACGCATAGGGTGACGTCCGTCGCATTCTCCCAGGACGGCAGCCGAGTCGTCTCTGGATCATATGACAAGACGGTCCGGATCTGGAACGCGACAATGGGCAAGGTACAGGCTGAGCTGAAGGGCCACACGGCTTGGGTGACGTCGGTTGTGTTCTCCCAGGATGGCAGCCGAGTCGTCTCTGGATCGGACGACGGGACGGTCTGGATCTGGAACGCGACGACGAGCGAGGTACAGGCTAAGCTGAAGGGCCACACGCAGAGGGTGATGTCCGTCGCGTTCTCCCAGAATGGCAGCCGAGTCGTCTCTGGATCATACGACAGGACGGTGCGGATCTGGAACGTGACGACGGGCGAGGTACAGGCTGAGCTGAAGGGCCACACGGCTTCGGTGATGTCTGTCGCGTTCTCCCAGGATGGCAGCCGATTCGTCTCTGGATCGCACGACAAGACGGTGCGGATCTGGAACGCGACGACAAGCGAAGTACAGGCTGAGCTGAAGGGCCACATGGGTGTGGTGAGGTCTGTCGCGTTCTCCCAGGACGGCAGCCGAGTCGTCTCTGGATCGCACGACAAGACGGTGCGGATCTGGAACGCGACGACGGGCGAGGTACAGGCTGAGCTGAAGGGCCACACGAATTGGGTGATGTCTGTCGCGTTCTCCCAGGATGGCAGCCGAGTCGTCTCTGGATCGGACGACAAGACGGTGCGGATCTGGAACGCGACGACGAGCGAGGTACAGGCTGAACTGAAGGGCCACATGGGTGTGGTGAGGTCCGTCGCGTTCTCCCAGGACGGCAGCCGAGTCGTCTCTGGATCATACGACAAGACGGTCCGGATTTGGAATGCGACGACGGGCGAGGTACAGGCTGAGCTGAAGGGCCACACGGGTCAGGTGAAGTCCGTTGCGTTCTCCCAGGACGGCAGCCGAGTCGTCTCTGGATCATATGACGAGACGGTCCGGATCTGGAACGTAACGACGGGCGAGGTGCATGTAATGACTACTCTCCACGTCAAACTGCCCGACTCTAGCGAGGTTCACCGTGTAGGAGCCGAAAATTTCTGCATTGTCTATCCAGTACAACCTATGCTCAGGATACATCCCACGCTTTCGATATCTGATGATGGTCGTTGGATAATCGGTGCACTCCGCGACTGCTGGATACCCTCTCATTATTGCGACTTCGAATCGTCTTCATTTTTTAGGGACAGAGCATGTTTTGGGTATAAGTCCGGCCGTGTGGTTATTTTGGACATGAGCGTTGTGCTATAGTTAAGGTAATTGCAGTAGACAGGTACAAACAATTACTTACCAAAGATTCCTCTATATATTGAAACTCCTAGAAAAGATGAGGTAGAAACATTGGGGGTGACGGAGCTGATGGATCAGGTCAGACTGATGAACAATCTACGTCGTCGAATATATGTTCGCTTAACAATTAGACTGATGTACTAGATAGTGAGATAGCGGAGAGAAACAGTTGCGAATCAACGACGTAGTAAGTTTAGCAGCGGAGAGAATGGCGCGTCCAGATTTGGATCGATTCCACTCTGCCCGCAAGCTTATTTTATCAAACTCATCTTCATCATCGATAACCCGGATGCTCAGTCTACAAGTTCAGGATCTGTATTCGAAACAGTACAAGTGAATGTATTATCAGCCATGTGGATTTCTGACCCATCACTCCGAGCCGACTATGCACATCAGAATAATGCTACGGTGAATACAAAAGCGGCGGGCTATCAAGTCACAGTCAGCACTTCTCCGTGAAATAATCATACGTGGGGCACTCACATGGAGTGACGGCGACAACGGTTAGGGTTCAAAGCAGTTGGCTACTGAAAATAAAGGTCAGTGTTTCGCCGTGAAGCTCTGCGGTGGGGTACTCACAGATATTGCTTCAAAGCGCAGACAGCCCAAATTGCGTTCAAGCGTGAGCCATACCTCCGAGCCCACTATACAATCAGAGTGCTATGGCGAAGACAAGTGCGGCGGGTGATCAAGCGATTAAAGTCAGCTTTTCTCCATAAAATAATCCTATATATGGTACTCACAGGGATCTTCAGAGGTGGTGGCGGAAATGTTTAGGGTTCAAAGCGTCTGGCTACGGTAGATCAAGGTGAGCATTTCGCCGGGAAGGTTTGAGGTGCAGTACTCACAGACATTCCGTCAAATCGCAGGCAGCTCAAAACGCGTTCAAGCGAGACCCATACCTCCAAGCCCACTATGCAATCAGAATGCTACAGTGAATACAAGAGCAACGGGCGATCAAGCGATTCAAGTCAGCATTTCTCCGTGAAATAATCCTAGATGGGGTACTCACGGGGCTCTTCAGAGGCGGCAGCGGCGATGTTTAGGGTTTGAAGCAGCTGGCTATGGAAGTCAAGGTCAGTGGCATTTCATCGTGAAGGTGCAAGGTGGGGCGGGGACTCACTGAACTTGGATCGATTTCGCAGTTTGTCGCAAGGTGTAGGAAGGAATGTCGTACCATGTTTCGCCTGTTGCTGAGAATTGCAATGCCAGCCAGTGTGTATCGAATGCCAGAGTAATATGTTCAATGTCGAGGAGGTGTGTAGAAGGAGGGCATCAAAGACTGCCATGAATTGTCAACAGCGTAATAATAGGACAAGACACGATTTGTAGATTATATTTCAACTCCGCTGCATCGGCCTGACCTTTCTCTTGGCCACATTTGGAGGAACGATTAAGTACAGGCTGCTGTTCACGGTCCTCGTCGAGATACCCAACAGCGGCGAGGGCGCGGAATTTTTCCGCTTCCTCCATATCGAACTTGTACTGCGGATCCTACCCATTCCAAATGTCTTCTTCCATAGACCCCACTACGTCTGCGTCCATGAGATGATGCGTGCTCGAGTGAGAGGGCGTTACCAGGGAAGCTGCCGATTCAGCCCTAGCGCCATCCGAGACGTATTGCGTGAAGTAGAACCGTCTCCACGCGCTCCATGGCTGACCGTCGGAACTTCCAACTGCATCGCGGTCGATGAAATCTTCATCTTCCTCGTCAAACTCAAGCGGAACAGGGCCCGACGGACTCATATCTGAGCGACCAACGAGTGTCGGCGAACGAGCTTTATGCATCTCCCTTCGAAGTCGACCAATACCCTCGCTGACGCCGTTTCCAATCCCAGCCATCGTTCGGATGGGAATAGAATTACGGAAGGATTTTGAACCAGGAACGCCGTTGGGGTACATAGGCAGAACGGCCGGCAAGTTGGAGTTATCGAAACTACCAGAGATAGCTGAGGCGATGGGTTCATCAAAAGAAGACGACACGCGGCGGATATCTCTAGGAGAGGAGAAACCTTCGACGAATGCCGACTCGCCTCCACCTGAAGAGTAGGCGCTGATTTCTACCGCCTTACGAACTTCGACCTTGACGCCACATATATCAAACTGATAGCGACGTATGAGGACATGATAATCTTCTCCAAGGGTGTGGAAGGAGAATTGATGAGAAAGGCAGATGGACCGAGGAAGGACACACGTAGAAGTAGAACAAATGGAGACTTTGCCTTCAGCGAGCCAGCTTGAAAAGAGGGATGGTTGTCAATTAAAAAGTATCACGTGAAAGGAAAACGAACGCACTCTCCGCCTCTCCTTGAATCAGTAGCAGGGATCTGATGTGGCTGAACCGGTTTCTTCGTCTCCACCCAATCACGACCACGTTTCAGGCCTCGAGACTCTCCTCATCAGCGAGCTCCATTGGCGGGTTGGCAACTCCAGCAGAGGTAGGTGATTTACTTGACGTAGCGTTTGCCTTGTTCGATGGAGATGAATTGAGCCGCCCAGTACCACCCATGCCGGGCAACGAGATACTGGCAACGCCGAGAGCTTGGACAGATGCAGCTACTCCTCCGCTAACACCTTGTTCCTTGACCAAATGCTTCTCGACTGTCAAACGACGGAGAGACAAGATCCCATCCTGGGGGTCAAAACACCAGAACATCCTGGTAATCTGTTCTGCGTTTGAGCTTCGGTGGCGAGAACGTCGGCGAATTCGTGATAGTATTAAACTCATCAATCTTCGTTAGTGGCGCGCCTTGCGTTCCTGAGAGTAGAGGCGAGAGGTCGATGATTGTGATGTAGTGCCTATTCTTCGCGATGGACTTCGTATATGAACTGACAGTCGTCAGATGCGGGTTCGGACTGTTATGAGAGTCCATGCCGCTGCTACTAGGACCCCCACGCAGATCCCACGAAAACTCTGACTCTACCCTCCGGCCCAGGTCCCACGCGGCTCTTGGCAGCCTCCAGAGCCGTGCCCCCGAGGAACTTCATCCCGCTGAACATGCTTTCCAAACTTTCAGCGCGGCATGTCCCACGTCGGCCTGCGCATGTGTATGAACTTCCCTAAACCGATCCCGAGTCCGAACGGTGAGGAGGAGAGACTCGAGGCGGCGTTGGAAGGTCCAGAAGCCGTCGATGATGATGATAATCGACGAGAAGCCTTGCTCGACACGGCGAGCAACGACGGAGACGGAGAGGCGTACGCCAGCAACCGACGCGATAGCGCAAAGACTGGGTGAGGCTCCAGCTGCCGCTGTGCTGAAGTCGCGTTCCCCGCACGGCCGGTGTTGCTGCTGTTGTGCAAGAGGAGACGCAAAAGCCTCAAGAGCAGTCGAACAAATGGTATGAAGTGTATGGAAGGATGTCGAAGAAAGTATATGCAAGGTCGGAGGGGTAGTCGTACTCTGAAGATTCCGAAGTTAGCTGGATGGGAAGAGAAAACGAACAAATACGGGATACTCGCAATTACAACAAACAGCTCATTCGGGATAAAGGTCGATGCAAGGCCAGACAGTGAGAGCAACTTGACGACTTGATGCTTCCGGAGAGAATATAACACAAATGTAGATCGTGGTTCATGTTCACGTTCGTCTTCATCCACAGATTCCATTCTATATAACGAAAGTTATCAGAACTCTTTAAGTAGTAACGAATGGGTGAAATACGCACAAGATACCAAGAAGCGGCCTCATTTCCGCAAATGGATCCTTACCGCCCTGTGGGACCGATCGAGAACTTGGAGGGGGCAATACCGCCGCATGGACGACACGAACGCCCTCACTTCCATCTCGTCGATCCACCACCATCAACGCCCACTCCGCCGAATCGAAATTGAGGTTAAATACCTCGGAGATCGCGCTCAAATCAGCGCAATCCCACAGTTGGAGTCCAGCTGCATAGGCAAGCACAAGAACGCGTCTTCAGGATATCACGCACGCAAATTAGCAACTGAACGAAATCTCAAAGGTAGAAAGACGTACCGCTTCATTCAAAGTATCCCATCTTGCCCGAGTAATGGTGTCTGCTTGCGCTGGTAATTCACGAGGCCGAGATCCGCCAGACGAGACGCTCCTCGGATAAGTCGCCGTTCCGCCAGCTTTCGCGCCTTGCTGGACTTGGCCATGCGTAGCGCCCACTGAACCAGCAGCAGCACCCCGACGTATAGCTTGCGCCAGTCCCGAGCCCGGAAACATCCTCGAAGGTGGTGGGGATGAAACGTGCTACCCACGCGAAAAACGCTCCACGTTCATCAGGGGCTGTGTCGGTTGAGGCTGGCGAGGAGGAAGGGACTGTCGTTGTCCATGTCCGTATGTAACCGTATCCATAACCGTAATAGTCCGTTGTGTCTTCCGCGTCGTTCATACTACATCTGCAGCACCGCATTCAGATCCGCGATGCGCTGGAACGGGAAGGAGGAGGCCGATGTGGTATGTGATGGGGGCGAAGAGTTTTTGATGAGGGGGTGGAGGGGTGGAGGGGTGGAGGTCCATTGAGATTTCTGCCGCTTCCATAGCTTTGGTGTGATAGTGGAGGCGTAATTGTGGCTGATGTTGATGCTGGTGACACAACGCGTGCGAGGGGGATATGACTCAGAGCTTCAGCGCCACCAATTTGGCGTACGCAAATTCCAACCGCGATGTCGATGTTACATAGTACATACTCATTATTTGGTTCACCGGCAGTTGGCAAACATGACCGCTGATAGTGAGCTCGGGCAGGCACCTCGGCTAGATTAGATCGCACTGGAATTAGAGAGACCTCGTATGCAGCAGACGCACAGACGCACAGCGCGACGCGTCCACGTTCAACGTTCAGAATCGACACGACTCGTGCTTCCCTGCCAGCGCGTGCATCCGCCTGAGCCAGATTGGACTGCTCCAACGGCATGTACGATCTCTGAGAAAATCGAAGCAATAAATTATTTAAATCTCACGTATATACACAAATCAGGCGAGCGCACGTCGCTGTAGTCACAGATCGAGGAGAAGGTCTTTTCTGTGGTGTACAAATTCTCGTAGCTCTATTGAGAGTTTTTTTCTGCATGAATAAAGCAGCAAGTTGTTGACATTCTGTAGATGACTTACCGTGAGTGGCATTGCGCGCGGACCTTTATGCGACATCTCCCTCGCCACTTCCGGCCGCAAGGGGTTTACCAGACTCAAAATCCACCCACTCCCTCACAAACCCGATCATTTTGTCTAGGTCTCCTTCATCTTTATCCTTCTTCCAATGGACCTGCGGAAAGCCATTGAATCTCTCCGGCGGGCTATCCCTAGCCATCCAACCAGTATACTGTTTGCCACCAGAGGACACATTATTCCAGTGCAACACCTCCCTTCCCTGCTCGTCAGCAACCCAACTAAATCCTCCATCTCCATCCCCTTCTCTCATTCTTAATGCAATATCCCCTCCTTGCTCAGTCTCGTCAGCAGCGACAAAACCCCACACTCTCTCCAGATGTTTCCACGATCTGGCCATCACTCGCCCATCTGGGCCGTCGTAGAAGCGAAGGAACACAGGCGGAGAGGGAGTAAGCACTGTTTCGCAGTGTCCGCTCCCAGTATAGCGGAGGTAAAGGACATTGTAGTTCGATGTAGCGGAGGTGGATTTGAGGAGATAGTAAGGGCCATCATTGGGCGGGTTCGTGAGGGACATTATTTGTCGGGAGCTTGACGTGGTATTTTGTTGAATAAGAACACAGTGGAAATGCGTGCCGTCGAATTGGTGATCGTGTGTTTTCTGCGAGTGCTGATTAGGTTATTATTAGTGCTGTGCTGCGGATAGTCATGCATGTGCTGATTGACACAAAGGTGCTGACGTGGCCTTCGTTTGTGATGGCAATGGCAACCACTTAGATATACAGTATTATCCATACTTGAAATCTTATTGCACGAATGTATGTAGAACAAAAAAAATGAACGGAATAACGAGAAAGAATGAAGAAGAGGAAATAAACAGAGCCATATCATTCTATGCGACCTAAGAAATATAAAGATGAAAAAAGGTCTCTAAAGAAACCGAGGAGATCGTTCATACATCAGCTTTGTTCTGAGCATTCAACGTTCAGCCCTCCTCGGCACCCTCCTCATCATTATCGTAAGTGTTAAACCCAAGATACATAGTTGTCCTCTCGCGCGCCAAAACAAATCAGAGCAATAAACCATTATGAGGAAGACGATATAAAAGAACTTACACACACCAGAATGCAGCATACCGATACGAATCGCTGAAAGTCGGTGCTACCAGCCTATTACAGAACGAAAGAAAATTGCGCAATGAGTCAAAAATCAGTCAATAACGCGGAAAATAGAAGCGAAAAGAACTTACTCGATGGTCTTCTCGAGTTCGTTCTGCACGACCTAACGTATGTTGAGGAACATGATTGTAAGAGATGTCAGCCAGCGATACAATGCGGATCCATGAAAGAAAAAAGACGTGGAAGAAGGAAAAAGGGACGAAGCTTCCCCGTGCCCTCCCCAATGGCGCCGATCCCGGCGTTTAGGACTCGTCAGTCGTAGCTGGCCTTTATAGAGGGGATGAACTAAAGGGAAATGAGATGCAAGGTTAAGAGATGCTCGGCAGGATGGAGAAACCACTTGAATACCCGGAATGCGGGAGGGAGGATCGATTGATCGCCCATAACACAAGCGAGTCGATCTAGCGATTGCTCGTACATCTAGAGCAGGAGGAGCGTCTGTCTCTGCTGAGCTCAAGCTTGTCGAGGGCTAAGTAGTAGTATTATGAAAACGAATGACCAATTTAAAACTAAAACGAAAATGGAAAACGATAACGTACATATCCCCGTAATCAAGCATCCAGCCCTGTCGTCTCATCCTAATCCAACTCACCCATCCCTTCCAAACAAGCCCCAACGATAATCTTCGTCCAACCAGGCACCTTCCTCGCCATATTAGGCCTCGCCTCTGACAAGCTAATCATAAACTCCAATGCACTCAGCCGGAGTATCGATCTCTCGTCCCTCTCCTCGTCATCCTCCGCCTGCTCTGCAGCATCTTCTTCAGAATTGAGCTCATCATTCATCGAACACCACCCGGGGATGGGAAGACGAATGCGCCTTCAAAGCCTGCCTCCGGCTGTGAAATGGACGGCCGACAGTCGGTGTGGGGCCACAATCGACGGGGAGGTAAGATGAACGAAGGGGGGAAGATGAGAAGGTTTTGGAGATGCGGAGCGAAGAGGATCAAATGGGTGGTGGTGAGTGGCGTCAAGGCGGAAAAGAAGGGGGTTAGGTAATGATAATTCAACGGTCTCAGTTTTGATGAGGATGATGAGGCGAATGGGGGTTGGGATAGAGAGTTGGCGATTGCGGGTAGGGTGTCGAGCATGGGAGACATTAACGAATCGATTGGCCGAGTGGAGTCCATCAGCGACGGAGAGGAAAGCCACGGAGGGTAGAAGTGCAGCATGTGGAACCTATTCGACTGACATCGTTAGAACAAAGAAAATAACAAAGATAAGAAAATGCACCTCGATGTTCTCCTGATCCTGAAGATACTATATGCGCTCGACCACAACCCAGAACTAGCAGCGCCCCTCTTCTAATCCGGTCCTTCAGCATGGGTTAGGGATGCCGCTAACATGTTCGGGTGATGACCGCATTTTTCTCGAACAAGGCGACGAACGCCGCGCTCTCCGGGGTGCACTGGCGGTTCCACCCGGGCGGTGCCGTTTCAAAAGTAGCCTTTAGGTTCTAAGTGAAGACTGGACATGGCGATTCAGGTCAAATTGGCAGCCTGGCGTTGTTGGTGAATAATGTCACAATGCGCGTGCGAGAGACGCTGATGATGACGACAGGTCTGTAAAAGAATCAGACATAGAGGGAATCCTCGGTGCGTAGTGGGATGTCTTGGGTAGGTGGATTATATTCTAGCGGTCTATCTGAAATCGGTGGTCCTGAAAGCTCCCAGGCCTGACGCTACAAATAGATGAGTTAACATCAAAAATACAAGAGCTGTAGGTTAACAAATACCTACAAACTGGCGGCTGTTCGTGTTACGCCAGTACTGCCACGCGCTGAGGTTTTTGAGTTCGAAGTCGGGACAATAGAGCAAACAAGCCTCCAGGAGCCTCCATGCCAACTATTATTGTTGCTTCGTGAGCCGTGGTCCGATTGTCGTCTGACTGTTGACGGAGACCATCAGGATAATCCGAAACGCTTTCAGGTTCGATTTCATACCACTTGACGTGGGGCAAGATTACAGCTATTTCTGCGGATACTTGATTGGCTAATTGTGTGGATGGCTTTAAGAAAAGAAAGTACCGTCTGACTCTGGAATCTGAGGTAAGGGATATTATGGATCACGTGGACTATTCCCACGAACATCTGGATTCGACACGTTAACTTTAAGTACAGTAGGGTTGCGGAACTTATTCCTTGGCCTACATGTAACTATGTAATTTACAAAGTCCGCAATTTTCGGTGGCATGTAATGTAATTTACATCGTAATTTACAAACCCTGTATTTTCCCACGCTACAAAACGTGACTCCGCCTGCTGGCTGCAGAAATCGTAATCTGATAAGATTACCGTGCTCCAACCGCGCTCGAACGACCTCCCAGCGTCCCTAGACCCACTCACCGAGCTCGAAAGTACCTCCCAGTGCTCAGCCTCATCCTGTATAGATGTAACGTTGATGTAACGCGTAACAGACCAACATAGGCCTTTGCCACAAAATAAATCACGTGAGAATTTTATGCATAAAATGCAAGGCCGATTTCTGGACTTGCATAAAATAGGTAATTTACATGTAAATTACATTGTAACTTACACTTGGGAACTTATTCGGAGTTTTTTCCGCAACCCTAAAGTACAGTAACATAACGAAAACTCTTGACCCGTCCTGCAACAGTTAAGTGAACGTCCGCCAAGAACATGCTAGTGGAGCGCACAAGTGTTGACTATCTGAGTAACCCTCGCAGCCTGTATAACGCTCTGCAACAATTTGCCATGGTCCATGACCCGGTATAGTCGAAATAAAGAATCCTTGTCCTGACACGTCCTGCCAACTTTCTACTACACCCTCCACATTTAGCAAAGAGTTGGGCCATTGAATACGGTCATGCTGCATATAACGTAGCCCTTCTCGCAACTTGGCCACTGGATCGTTGTGGCATTCATACTCTCACTATTCTCGAGCTCAACCATTCTCATGGCGATGGAACTGGACCTCGACTTCGTAGAAGATGCTTTGCAACAAACTACGACAATTATACTCTACTTAGAGATGGCATACGACTTACCTTACCCAAATGGCATGGCTCTTGCCACCGCTGATGCCTGCAACATCGTCCATATTATAGAAATGTTTCGAGAATACTTTGTGGAAGGAGTTCGGTTTTATCGCAAAGTACATAACTTCTCAATGTAAGTATCTTGCTTTCTTGTCCCTTATTGTGCGTCTGGGCGCTTTTAATCTCACGCGCTCATCATTTACCCACATCAGGGAACACTGCCAGCGCTTTCGAGGTTTAAGATGGCGACCCATTGGTGGATCTTATTCACACTCATGCGCGGACGCATTTGAATCCTTCATAAAAGAGGCCCTGGCTATCGCCCGGGTAGTAGAGAAGAACTTGGTGAGCAAATATCTCGTCTGAATTTGACATTGACGGAGTTCTTTTACAACGGACGTAAATTTTTTGGATCCAGGTCAGGCTCAGACAGAAACTTCGAATTCGCAACGCAATACGAAACTCCGTGCCTGCCCAGTAGGACAGTAAAATTGTC
Organism: Flammula alnicola; assembly: GCA_015499995.1. NCBI lineage: Eukaryota > Fungi > Basidiomycota > Agaricomycetes > Agaricales > Strophariaceae > Flammula > Flammula alnicola. Next base: position 15,629 of record JADNRV010000202.1, on the reverse strand, counting down.
AGTTATGCGCACAAACTAACCTTCTATTGTAAGTCCGGCCTGACGAGCTTAGAAAAATATTCTGAATTACGTTTCTTTCAGTGTTCACATGCACACAATAGCATATGCGTGATACACCTACTACAAATACCCCTCACGGCATATGAAAGACATTCATTGAGATTTCATATCTCCATGGAACGAGCCTGTACGAAAGACGCATTTCTGTCAACCAATCCGGACCTCGCAAGCGTTTTACGAATTCCCTTCCGGTTTGATATAGTGAGTTCATCGGCAACGAAAATATGAAATATCCTGCAGCCGGATTACAATTATAATGTTGGCGTTGCTATATATCATGAATCGCAGAATCAACGGTCTATTTATTCTGTATATCTGTGTATGATGGGACGCTAGTAACATTGATTTCTTCCTATTTCTTTTCATCCTCAAATCATCTTCTGTGCAAGTTCTAACCTCGGTTTTCAAGCTTTCCTCTGAACAATAAACAACCAGTCATCTGATTATATGACACAGAAAGACATATATCAAACGCTGGTTTCGATCAAGGTGGACTTTTGCGATTCTGGTCGTCACACCACTTATGGTCGCCACACCACTTATGCGAGTACCTTGTCCAAGCCGTTTGCTCTGCTTCCGATATACTTTTGGCGCGAAGTGATTCGAACGTGCGTTTTGCCTCTTCATCGCCCTTATCTGGTCGACCAGGGTGCGGAGGAGCAAGGCGCACATGTCGAGCCCGATGGAGATAGCGATGATCACCACTGGTCTTTAAATTGAGATCATGTCATTCTGCACAGTGAAGGGAGGAAGCCGTCGGCGAGAGTCAAAGGAAGATACGGTAATGGTTATTCGGCTGCTGCAACAGGCACAAGCGTAGGTGGAAATTTCTCGGGAAACGCAAATCTGCTAAAACACTAGTCAACGCAGCCGGCAACCACAAGGTCGTAAAAGATATGCCTACCGCCACGGCAGATATAATCGAGTTGACTTCTGAGCTCCCCAGAGCCAATCAATATCGAGGGCTTGCCCCCGCCAACAAATGTACTAAAGACCCGCACATCTTCACCTATCGCGTATTGCAGTGCGGTCTTGCAGGTGGTTAAGAAAGTTACTTGTGCAACTAACTTATGCCTGCAACAAGTTAGCTTGTGCTAACTTTTGGCAGGCAAGTTGATTTGTCGCAAGTTACAAGTTAACTTGGCACAGTGATCATGCCCGCAACAAGTTAACTTGGCACAGCTCGCTTGCGCAGTAAGTTGGCTTGGCCCACCGGCGGCCGGCTACATGTTGCCCCCGCCTGACTGCCGATCTTGTTGCCGTCTGCGTACCTTTACTTACCTTGTATTAAGTTAGTAGCTACCATTATATAGACCATAAATATACAAAATTACATCTCAAGCTAGGATTTTAAGTTGCAAAGCTGACCAGTTAGCTGGTGCATTCTGTAGAACTAACTTACAGCTTGAGCAGCAGCGCGATGGTGCGCTCGACTTAAAAAGGCTAACCTGCATTTGTATCAGGTGCATTCCCGTGGAAATGACCATCTTTGTATAATAATTACACTCTTCCACGTCCACCAATAGCATGAAAAACTAGATAGATCATGTCTTAAAAGGATTATTATGCCAGGAAAAAACAAAATTCGTCCGAAGTTATGACATGAATTAGCAGCCGTACCAAATGTCACACAAGTCGTGCGCACTTACGCGTGATCCATGGGCGCTTAACGGGCGCTTGCACGAGCACTCACACAGCATGCGACAACTTACGTCTGTACTCACTTCACAATAACCTGAGCCACTCACTCTCATTCACCCTCACCGACCTTCACTCACTCGCACGCACTTGCATGTATTTGTACGCACTCACACACACACTTGTACGCACTCGCCCTAACATGGACGCACTTGCCCTGACTTGCACACACTTGAACGCACACATACCACTTGGTTGTGATTTGCACAAGCCAACTTGAGCCACCGTGTTGCATGAGTTAGTAGAAGTTAGTCTAAGACTCTAAGTGAGGGGCAAGTTGCAAGTTAGATTGTCGTCGGCGTGGGAATAAGTTGAATATTCATCCCCTGCACCGGCATCTCGGCCTCTGCAGGCCGCAAGTTAGCAAGTTGACCCGGAAAAGTAACTTTATTGACAGTCTTCCAGTGCGGCTCAAAATTGGCTCAAAAGCAGGTCTTTATTTTGCTCTCATTCGTCGATAAATTTCTCGGGCAATCCATACATCTAGCTTTCAGGTATGCTACATTTAGACCTATGGAATGGCCAGCCAGCATGAACAGTTCAAAATAAGTAGGTGGATTATTCCCCATACATGATTGTGCTGACGCAGATGTATACCGAATTGACACTCACCATGGATTGAGGTCTTTATTTCCGTGTTTTTCGGCGTCGCAAGGCGAGTTTTAATCCGGATTTCTGCCCTTGAACCTCATGTTTTTCCGTTGACATTTTAATGCAGATTAAGGATTACGTTAAGTACCCATTAAGAACAGACTATCTCTCTCTGTTACTGTTTAAAATCTGGCCAAAATCAATGGAATGAGACCAACGTCAAGCAAACAGCACGCAGTGAGGGCGTCATAATTCCTAACTATAGGCGGCGGGAAACAACATCGTGCGTACCGACGCACTGCACAATCTGGAACACAACACACTTCTTGATCTAGCAGATAAAAAGCGTGCGTGGCATTGGTCGAACTTCTTTTTTGGAGGAATCACAACGCCACTCACATCCCTGCACCATGTAACTCGATGGTGACGAGAAGTGGCAACAGGCCCAAAACTAAGGCATTCTCACTGACGCTCGTGTGCATGAAACCATATTATATAGTTGAACACAATTATCTAGATACATTAGTCGAGCATAGCAAGCTGCCGCGAGCTTTTAGCGTACGGTATGTGCTGGTGCGAACATCTGTTCAGTCGGCCATATCGCGAATCATGCGCAGGTTCAAGTTGCACTCAGTACTATTAGCCATATGGATATATTATTTATACCTTCTGAGTTACAAGTGTTCAGCATTATGGTTATGGTTATTTGGGAGCCAACTCACATTTCGGGCTTCTTGGGAGGTAAAATTCCAGGTGTCGTGGTTCCGCTTCGAAGGAAGATTTCTATTTATTAGTACACATGACATTCGCAAAAATATTATAGAAACTTTCGTAAAACTGGTCAGGTATCGCAGTACAATAGACCCTCAAACAAGCCTTTCCCAATTGCAATCAGTTTTCTACATTGTCCTCCGACTCCATTTTTCTCCCTGACTCGATGAACGAGCCGATTAGTGTCTGCGTCGCAGGGGAAGACATTTACCTCTCGCGTTTTCGTGCCATGAGGTGCAACGTTTACTTACCTCAAGTCCTAAATTTTAGTTTCCCTGCAACAGGCTCGGCGATGTGAATAAATACCAGGCCCATGGTTCAAGGTAATCCATCGGGAAGAAATGTTATTGGTCAGTCGACAGTGTTGCATTGTGGGAATACTGATTGTTTAGGGTGATTGTCTGCCATGTTGAACAGGGACAGGCTGCGCGAATTCATTTGGGGGTCTTTCCTCCTGCCTTCCTCAGTTTAGCCTTTCTCAAATAAACACCCAGTTGCCATGCTTCAAAATAACCCCCAATTCCCTTCCCTAAACCCCCTCCCCCGTCCCGCCAGGCTTTTCGTGGGCCGTGGCGATTCAGGTCGTGTAATCGCTGGTCAAGTTATTGCCCAGCAGGTTAGATGGATTCTGAGCCGCCCTTCTGGAATCATACTGACCATTTTTTTTGCCTATAGGACTACCCAGCAGGGAATTTGTTTCCAGCTGTGATTCTCCAAACACTTATGAGAAGCTCATTGTACCTCAGCGCATTCGTCATCCATGCCAATAATAGAAAGTTCAGCGAGGCCGATGCCAGCTCCGCAACGCTCCTACATTTTCCCAGACACCGTACTCCGGCGCATTCTTGTATTCTGTGGGATAAACGAGCCAGTGTGACTGCCACTGCAATCTGAAGATCCTCGAGTCTTCACCCCCGTTTCGAGGCAGTGGCATAATGTCATCCTAGCCCCATCCTTTTGGGACCACATGGATTTCACGCCCGTCCCTCCTGAAAAGATATTGACACTACTTCGTCAATTTATTCTATGTCTCCACCGTAGTGGAAACAACAGCCTGGCACTCAATTTCAGGATGGTCTATGGCGGATGGGGTTTCACAGTGATCGACTCAATCATTATTGCTGACGCTGAACGCATCAAAACCCTAACGTGTCCTCTATACGGACCACAAAGTATCGAGGCTTTCTTGAATATTGAAAGCGGACGCTTCCGGTCTCTGGAGACGGTCGATATTGGCTTCATGAACAGCGTGAACGTACGCCATTCCTCGTTCACCATCGAACAGTGGTTAAACTTCACTGTATTCCGCTCCCTTCCAAATATCCGCCAAGTCACCTTGCGCCTCCTAAATGGCCTCCACCCCTTCAACCTTCATGCACCTTGGGGACAATTGACCAAGCTTGACATGGGAGCCACCGCCATGATGCCCGAGGTCTTTATCAAGCTTATACAGGAAGTGTCGTCCGTCAAATATGCCAGTTTTCAAATCAAATTCACTAAACCTGCCTATCCTCCATCAGGAAAACCCCATCCATCTGGCACTGTCTGGAACGTCTGACAGGTCTGGCAGGTCTGACACCAGAAACACGGTTGTGCCAGACATCATCAGAAATCTGTATTCACACCACAAATCTGTCAGAAGAAAAAATTCTTCCAGCTTTGTGCCAGACTGCCAGACTCCTCAGAATACAGGGATTGTTTTAAGTACTTCAATTCCATTACAGCAACTATTTGATACCTAAAAACTATGTTACATTTTATTTACTCACAACGAATACAATTCAATGATTCCTTCCGTAGCTGGCGTTGCCTTGGTCAGTTGAATCAGTTTGAGCTTCGTCATCATGCTGTATGGAATGTAAAGGTGAATTCTTAGTGATCAGCAACATGGTGCCGGGAATACTGGTAAGGGCAACAGCAAAATCAAGGGAGGTGCAAAGAACCGCAGTGATGAGGATTGAGGAGAGTCGGGAGTTCAGCTCAGGTGTTCAAACAATTTGGAAAATGCAGCTGCCACAAAGAATGACGTATGAGGGCCGAAGGCCCGAAGCTCTCTGAAGCTCCACTTGACAGCTTCCCTGGCTTCTCGGCCTTCCCTGTCAAAGGAAATGAAAGTTCTCTCTTCTGCGGGCAATCACAGATGCAATATAGTTCTTCGCTTCAAAGCGATACGCAAGGAACGATGGTGTAGTGGTAATTGGTGTATGATTCTGATGCTATCTGCGGTCACTCGTTCGAATTCATCTGGAGCATTTTTTTTGCATGCTTGTTATCCATTTTTGTCCGGTTCGGCCGCTTCCTCGCTTGAAGTCCTATGCATGTCAGTATCTCCTTGGTAGAAAATAAGTAAAATCCTTGAATGCTAGAGTTTTCATATCCAATTTGTATTTTTATCCCTATCTATTGTGATTTTTTCTTGTTTTTCCGAAATTTTGTGATGATGTTCCATGAATCGATGCTTGTTGTTTGGTTGTAAGGTGTAGTGAGTGTTTCCTGAAGTGGAGAGCATGCAATCATTTTTTTTCCTGTGAAAAATCAAGCCTCAGAAATGAATTTTATTGATTTAAAAGATTTTCGTTTGTCTTTAGAAGTCGTCCAACAGCGACTCATTTGATGCACAGACATGCATGAGAGCATCTCACAAATCCAAACCGTTTCCAACTCAGACGGGGCGGCAATACTTATACTCTATGTTCGCGACAGTCTTACATATTTAAAATCTTTTATTTCTCAACTGTATGTACCTGGGGTCAAATTCTCCAGCGCGGATACTTCTATGGCCACGAAGCTCCTTTTTGTGTTGTCTAGTTGATGGGCATCATCGATGGGTCAGCGATGGGTTCTTCAAAGAACTTTAATTTCCCATTGCCAGGTGTTGCCGTGTGACATCATTCTTTGTGGCAGCTGTGTACTCATCAATTTGACAAGTCAGTTCAAACTCCGATGCACGTGACTTTGTTGATATGGTTGAACTTTGGTCGATGACAACTTGAACCTTTCCTTCATCCCTCACTTGCAGTCGCACAGCTGGCCCTCAAACACAGAGAGAACAAGAACCTCCGACAGCGCATCATCGTGTTTGTTGGATCCCCCCCGGGCGAGGACGAGGACAGCGACGAGAAAGCAATGGTCAAGCTCATGAAGAAGCTAAAGAAGAACAATGTCACCGTGGACATCATAGCGTTCAGCGATGGTATCGAGGAAGGAGAGGGTGAAAGGGTCTTGAAATGGGGGCGATAACTCGTATGTTAACCTATTTTGAAATATTTCCTTGACTGACGCCGCGACAATCTTGCAGACACCTACTAACCGTCGCACCTGGCCCCCACCTCCTTTCAGACATGCTGATCTCTTCACCCATTCTGTCCGCTGACAGAAGCGCGAGCATCCCTGAAGAACTCGGCGGCACCGGTGCAGCACCCGCAGCTGGCGGTCCCAGCGCAGCCAACAACTTCGAATTCGGCATGGATCCAAGCTTGGATCCCGAGTTGGCGACAGTGTGTATCCCTATTCGATTTCATTGCCCTGTTTCTCACCTACCCGACCTCCTGATTTTCTCTTATAGGCTCTACAAATGTCGATGCAAGAAGCGCAGGCCCGAGAAGCAGCCGAAGCCGCGGTACCGCCATATCCCATCTCACAGATAAGCATCGCTCACTGCCCGACAACACGTAGGATTGCATAGGAGACCTCCTCTGTCTGACAACACATAGAAGATGATACGCCTGCCTGACGAGACATGGCGACAATGTAAGTGGCAAGCCACCCCTCCGCTGCTGCTAACCCCCTCCTCCTTTTCAGACAGATTATGAAGAGGTGCAGACGACGCCAACAGTGATGCTGACCACCAAATTCAGCATTGAGAGGATAAGGAGGGAATTGGTACGTGGCAAGTTACCCCACACATCGCCGCTAGCCCACTGACTGCCCCTTTTTGTGCAGAACATGCTGTTTGGGGCCTTCGCGTCACCCATCTCCCTGTCGTTCTGTCGCAGGAATGACCATGACAACCCATGAACAACTCTTGACGCACGTACTCGCATGCCCTCTTTTGTGCAGACTGGTACTGAATCCTTGCAACGAAGACAGAAAAGACCGCAAAGAAGGATGAGAGGTGCCCCGCTGGGCTAGGGCCATCCCAGTGGTCTTACCATGTTGATTAGCAGTTTACTGATGCAGGTCGTTTCTTCAGTGCAGGTTTGGAGGGTTTTTCCTGCATACCGACTGCCTGGCTGCCTCTGATTCAATGAGTAGTATAATATTTTGTAGATTATTTATCTGAAATACAATTGGATTCGACGATATCATCTTTGTTCTGTTGAAATGAAACATTACTGAGAGAGACTGGGAGTATGTCATCATAAATTATTGTGCCGCCAGAACAGAGATATGGCATCAGTTGGGCATCAGAAATGAGTTCTGGATGCAAAATATTTATGGCGTCGGGAGCGTCAATTATGTCACCATACCATTTATGGCAGTCTGGCAGCGTCTGGGGTGTCTGGCGCCAGACGAGCCAGACGGATGGAGTTTTCCTGATGAGTCAACTTCGACTTGCACCTAGCGAAGTTACGGTGAAGAAATTGGAAAGTTTGCAGCTCAGGCTCGTCTATCCGACCCAGGACCCTCGACTCTTCTTCCTCGTTTGCTTCCCGAAGCTCAAAGACCTATGGATCTTTATGCAGGGTACTTTTGAAGACTGGGACATGGGAATATATACCAATCTTCTTCGCCGCTCGACCAAGTCTCTGCGACGGCTATGGTTGTCTGACTTTCCGGGGCCAATATTCGCCATGTCGCCAGAAAATGCGAGATGGGTCATCCCGAACAGACGACGCCCCAAAGCACCTTCTCGCGAGCTGGAGAAGTTCTTCGGCATTATCCGTAACATAAACAGCCTCCATTTACCACTGGGTATTCACATTCAAGCACCAACAATCGAGAAGCTCGTCACAGGGGAGTTGCTTTCTCAGCTAACAACACTCGAGTGCAGCTCCATAAACGGAAAGCATGTCCTGTCCATGGTTAGAAGAAGGAACGAGCGAGTTCTGAGTCCCTCGCCGGTCCCTGGAACCTTGTACACGAACCATGAACGTGTCTACTCTTCTCCATGCACATCATTATCCTTTCTCTACCTTGTGATTCCTCGTTCAAGTTGTGGACTGGAGGAGGGACAAGATTTCAAGAAAGAATTGGAAGGGCTCAGGTCCATTGGTGTCGATTGTTATATAGCACTCACGGATGTTCTGCCGCTCAAGATTGGTAGAGGGACACAGGAATAGTAGTAGGATGAAATTTCAAAGCGTATATATACTGCTGGCTGTGCTAGAAATGTTTGGACTGTATTGGCCCTTGAAATGGTAGAATGGCACCCACAGATCTGTATGCCCAATACAAGTGCCACTCATCAATCGTGGAGGTAAGAAAATGAGCGCGAGGAGCATCCACGGCCAGAGCATGCCAATCATAAATTGTGCTGTTGCACCTTATTTATGCCCATCAACCTGAAATCTTATCCTATTAGTATAAAACATGAATGTGGTTGCCTTTCGACAGAGAATAATGAAGTGCGCTCGTTGACGGTCCAAAATATGCTCCGTAACATGTGGGGAGTGAGGATGAACAGGGATGAACAGCATACCAAAGGCTGCACGGCTGCGCGTCCTGGGAAAGTTTTCATGTGGGTATTCTTACCTAAGCCTTGTGATTCCTCCTGGACCTGGACACAGGACGAAACGAGATTTCGACATGGAGGTTAGCAGGTCGGGGGGTTGAACTTACAGTCCTGCAAATATTGCAGCTCCTGCTGTAAGTTGTTGCCCTGATTAGTCACCGATTATCGTTCGTTCCACATGCACAGGACGGATCAAAATTATTGCTGGGTATGCGCTTGAGATCAACGTCCGGGTGGTGTTTATGAAGATGCTGATGAGTTAGAATTAGAATAAATTTTGGCTGACTACATTACATAAGTAATTCAGGTAACTATGCTACCTCGCCAGCGCATCGTAGTAAGTAAGGTAGATAAATCAAACATAAGAGATTTGGAGACGGGAGGAGGAGGGTTAATATGAGAGAGATGGTTAGGTAGAGTAATAGTTTTGGACCGATGAGAGCCACAGTGCGATTTCAGGCGTCACGTGTTTTCGACAATTGTCATGATTAAGTCTGTTTATTCACTTGAATTTACCGTGGATTTAACACGGCTGTCAGCCGCGCTAAATTTGAGATTCGCGATCTGACAGCATGACAAAGGGTCGCACCAAGGGTCGTACGCACCTAAAGAGGTACAGGCAGCTTCATCACTAAGTCTGGGTGCCCCCAGGATTGTTATCACATGCAATAGGATGCACAATAGGATGCAGTGAATTCTGTAGAATACATAGAAATGAGGCCGCAGGCTGAGAAATTTTAGAAAATATATTGCTTTGTACAGTAAGCTAACAAAAAAAAGTGGAAGGGAGCAAAATTGGATTAGGGAGGGAATGTAGCCACGCAGCGAGAGAAAAAACAGTGCAACACTGGAGTTGAGCAGGTGGGCAATGCCGTCCGCTGAACCAGCGGCAACGGGAGAAGGTGATTGCATAATGAGGGGCATGCCAGTTCGCGAACAGGGTCCGAATTTACCAATCCAGTACGTACAACGCAAAATCCAGACGCCGCAGGCAGCGAGCTGGCTTTTCCGAGTCTCCATTCTGTGTTCCGCCAGCCCAATTTAAGATTTGAACCAGCCCAATTTAAAGAATTTAAGAAATTTAAGCTTAACTCCTACTTAATCTTAAATTTGGGCTCGGAATCCTTGTAGCGCTCACAATTTGCCCTCGGAGGCTTCATATTCGAAAATTTAAGCTTGAATTACGTCTAACCTACTACTACTATTTTGCGTGAGGGGAGGGGATGGCAGGTGCTCAGCTCCTCGAGGGCAGACAGCGAGAGCAAGCTCCGAGCAGGAGCAGCACGCGCGCACGCGCACTGCGCACTGCGCAGCGCGCGTGCCTGCCAAAACGGTAAAACCCCCACCCCCGTGGGTTACGCAACCACCGAACACGCGTTCCTCGAACGGGGTTTTCCGAGCCGTGAACGAGAGTTCCCAGGCCTCGAACGGGGGAAAACCCACCGGGCCAAAAAATGACTGAAACGAATATTCCGGCTCACCGGCACAAGCCGGAGTCCGACTCATCCTCCGGCACAGCCTGTATCTGGTATTTCTGGAGTCTTGCTCCTCATAAGTTATCTCTGAGCTTCTCTGAACATATTTGTGCATTTCTTGTCCCTAATTTCGAGTGTCTGGTGACAATTATCACGAATGTAAATTTGCCGCCATACGTGAACATAAAAGGCAAAAACGTGTCACATGATCATCACACTGCCGCCGCTTTCCTTTCCTGTCACCGGAGTTTCCTCCCGCCACCATCCCCTTCGACGTCTTCAACGCTCCAGCACCAGCTGCCCACTTTGTCCTCCCACCTCGCCATCATGACTCGCCGCCCATCAACCATCTCTGCCAGCCTACGGTTTACCATCTCGCAACCTGCGAGCCCCTCCCCTCTAAAAGGGATGTGGAGCCGGGATCGACTACACCTAATACCAGGCCAAGAACGCAGGTGAAAGCAACGGCGACGAGCTAAGAAGCAGGGGGAGGAATACAAAGAGATGGTATGAATATGGTGCTCCTGCAATGCCGAGAACAACGATGAGAACAAGAGACAAGAACGAGCGATGGGGAGAGAACCAGAGGCGGGCAACGGCGGTGGTGGGAGTCGTTGAGAGTAAGCCAGCGGCGGCAGAGCGAGGCCATGAAGCCGTTGCAAGCGGGAGATGAGGATAGGTAATTTCCCCGCCCGCGGCGCGAGCTGTCGCCTTTGCTTTTGCCTCCGCCTCCGTTGTACACCTGTCATGATAGCACGTAGATACAACGCTATATGTCGTTAAACCTTACATGCATATGTAATAAACATAATGTTATTTTTGGTGAATACAAGCAGACTTGAGGCCTTGAGGAAGCGTCTCTTTCCATTTGATGTACAGACACAGAAACAGTAGCCAAGAGGACTTTACATGCTGTATACTTCTCTCTGAGGCTCAAGGTATGTTTTTCAGGATCTCTATCTTATTATATACTCTCCGAGAACCTCAAGGACATCCTTAGGAGGTACTTAGGCCAATATTATAAAATGCAGTTTGACGTGTGACGGGTGAGTCGGAGTCCGGCTCATGAGTCGGTGAGCCGGAATATTCATTTCAGACTCGTTCTCCACCGGGCAAAGGCCAAATGCGTGGCGGGTCGGTCACATCACGTGCACGGCCATCACCGATCAACGCGATCAACGGCATGACCTGACGGCATACCATAACAGGCAACGGCCCTGACCTGGGCCCTTAAATTTACAAAGATAAGTCGTAACTTTACTAGGTGTCTCCTTCTACCTAGTACCAAACATTTCAACTTGGATGTCACCTCGAAACTATGAATCCGCGGAACCCTTTTGAAAAGAAAACCGTCTTTAAGCAACAGTCCGAGAAGTTGCCGTTCAGCAAGAACCGTCCTCACGCCTGTGAGTACTGTCATGTCGTGAGACGTCCAGGACAAACCCCTTTCTCGGTCTGCGCGTCATGCCAGTCGGCTCGGTACTGTGTAAGTGGTGCATTCTGACCATTCTTACGTGCGCTCAGTTCTTTTCCATTTTATACCTATTTCTTCTCTTAATCTCGTGTCGGTCATTGACAGAGCCGCGAATGTCAAGTCGGGGACTGGCGCTCCCATAAACCCATGTGCAGCTTGCGGGAGAAATACCGCGCGACAGCAGAGGATATGAAAAACGAAGCCCCAGAAATTACTGCCCAACGCATCAAAGACCAGAGGCATAGCCGGAACCTCGAAGACTTCTGCATGCTGCACAAACACACCATCACGACCGCCGTATCGTCTGCGCTCTATCTCGAGCTGAAGAAGGGACCGTTCGATTTCGAGAACCGGTACTTGGACGTCAAGCTTCAAGAAAGAAGGCCGGGCCAGGAGGATGTGAACCCTGCGACGCGTTTCACTGTACAATCGGCCGGATTCCGTGACGACCCCACAGGACCTATTGAAGAGCTCACGATTGAGGAGAAGACGATGATTTTTTACCGTCCTAGTATTACCGAGGCGTCGCCGAACCCTTCAGATTGTCCGGGACTGGTCGGTACTGTGGCCAGTATATGTAAGTTCTCTATTACGCGTTTCGACGGCCTCATTCATCTCGAGACTCATGACGAACACATATCTTTCCAGTTTCCTCAGGCTGCGACACCGCACCATATATCCTCCGCGTTACCCTTATGGACTTCGAACTGGACAAAGACGCGCCGCATGCGCAATGGCTTAAGGAATTCCAGACCTTTATCAACAAAGGCATCGTCTTCCGCATCGCTAACAAGCAGCGCCACCCCGGGATGATGGAGATGGCTGGCAAGGCCTGGGTCTGGAAAGCAAAAACGCTGGAAGAGCTGAATAGGAGGTTCAATTTCAACTTGATATCGAGGATTTTGACGTATGAGGTGAGTTGATCATGTTCCGATCCATATTTTTCTCGTGAATAACCTTCCATGCAGCCAAATTTTCACTTGAGCACGCTACGTCGTCTCAATGGTGATCCCGATTTTGAAGATATGAACCGGAGAGTCAGGTAGGGCTTGTGATTGCGTAGCAGGCTCGTGAGATTTAGTACCAGCCCAACATTCATTGTAATATACTTAGGCTGTTCAGTCATGAAAAAAATAGAATACGTCTACGTCAGTCACCCCAACTGGCGCTGGTACACAGAACAATGAACAAAATCATGACCATTAAAGATGTACTCGAGTAATGCCATCAGAAGGATGGATGATTCATCGGATCGATAATAGAAGAAAGCGATTGGGCGAGGCCAACCCTGTAATAAGACCTTTCTATGAAAGAGAGCACGATGTCAGTCGGCTGTAGTGTTCGATAGAAGGATTGAGAGGGCGGCTGATGACTTCAGGTATTTCTATCTGCATCAACGCAGTCGAAGCAGTGCTGTCAAGCCCACAAACACCTCTCCATACCGCTTCTCCAAAACGTCTCGATCTATCACCTGCAGTTCCATTCCAGTTGAGGAGCAATAAGTCGCCATATGCCCCGCCATCGGCGAGACATGAACCTCAATCGAAACCGAGCGCAGGCATCCTCCGACTTGCCTCCGACGTAATTTTATGAATGATATCGTCAATGTGCTTCAGATTGGGGGCAAGGTCATACTGAATGATATGGAGAGCGACGACGATGTGTTCCAGGACGTTGTTCCCGCGCCATGCTTCCAGTTTTGAGGTTATTACATTTATGCGATTTTCGATTCCGGAGCAATGGCGTAACACCACGAGAGTGAGCGTCGAGGTTCTGATTGGGCCCGCCAGAAGTACCCTAGACAGTCCAGAGAGTTAAAGTTTCCTAGATGTCAAATGGGTACCCGTATGTGTCCTCGATGCATGCCGAGAAATAATGAAACACAGCTCACTTGTACAGCTAAACTTTAGGTCAAGGTCGACTTTCATCAGCCTCTTCGTAAGTTCAATGTCATCATCACGCTTCCACCGCACCATAAGCTGTCTGAGACGCGTAAAGTCCAAAGACGGTAGGACGAGATCGGCTCTGTGTACACACTTTTGTCCATGTGCATGAACGGCGCCCTATATCAGACAGTTGTGGATACAATTCACGGACATCGCCCATATTTGTGTACTCATACAGTCGAGCTGGAGGAGGAGGATCTGCTGTCATTGTAGTTATCATCGGATTATCAGCCAGACTTTCAATGACACGAACTCCGATGTAGTGGGAATACTCATCTTCTCGTACGCCACCGTCTTGCTTCTATCCATCACAAATTCAATAGGAAAGTTGACCACATGACACAACCTCAGTCTCTGCAACTCCGGAGGGCGCAAGGTGGCCTCCATGGCAGAGAAAAAGGTTTCGCGTCGGCGCACGATAGGCCAATCCAAGGGCAATGGTGTAGTGAGATCTGACAGGGCACTCGGCTAGATTAGACAGATAGACTAAGATTAGATGCCATCAGAGGCAGTGCATGTCTATATGTGGGATGCTCGCGGTCGCGCATCCTAAGATCCTTGCCTTTGCCTTCGACGCGACACCGAACGGCTTGCTCGACGCGTATCCGAGCCCTGGCTTCCTAGGGTAAGCCTGATTGGCCTACTCCAACAGGAAAGGCCTCTTGCTTAGATACTGATAGTATTCCAGGTACAACTCCTCTTGGCGATCGAAGGAGCAATGATTCCGCCTAACATGGACAACATTCCACCCTCCAATGGGGAATCCAGATCGGTAGATAGAACTGTGAGGCTGATGGAATGAACGCAGTGAGGAATATAGGGCGAACACGCTGGAAAGGCAGGGAGTCCTGACATTAGGGCTGGGTTTTTTATTGGGTGTTAATAACATACCTATTTATCACGTGTTATTAACAGGTTAATAACATTTATAACACGGAGGGGGTCAAAATGGTCGGTGATTTATTGTGATAAATTATAAATTGTCATGGATGGCTGTTGGATAGATTATGCAGTAAAAATGCATTGCATTGGACCATGTACAGAATGCGCAGCGAGTAAAAGGGAGTAACAGCTGTGACGAGTGACCCGGGCACCTTCCAGTGTCTCGTAAGCTCAGGATGTTGGAAATCCGGGAGAGTGGGGCATTGACAGCTTCTTCTAGATGTAGGAATACATTTTATTGCTTAATTCCCATTCTTTAACGCAGAAAGCGTACTCAAAAGGTCTCCAAAAGGGGCCGTTTTCTCTTGATTACATAACCTTATGACATAATAAAACACCGTTAATAACAGACGTGTTTAATACCCGCCCAGATGCCGAAAATTTATCACATTTCTAACATGGCCAAAATAATAAATAACCCAGCCCTACCTGACATGAGGTGGGGAGGCACTGCCATAGCCAAGGTCCAGTCGGATCGTCTGAAAATTTATGCTTTGCGCCAGAGGAAGCAACGTATTGCAGCAAAGAGATAGAGATTTCAGTGTGTCTTTCAAATCAGGTGCATCGAGCTCATCTATATGATGTTAGAGAAGCCGTAGGAAGGGAATTCAGTCTGTCGTTCTACTTTTGAATAATTCCGAAAAGAAACAGAATATCAATCAATTGAAGACATCTGCATGTACAATTTAAGAAGATGAGGTGTGGAATATCCTGTGAATGAAAACTTGTCCGTATCGGCTTTCCAGGACCTCTACGTCGAGCGGAAACAGCTCATGTCCCTGAGCGACCAAAAGTTCTTAGACACGCGGAGGTAGTGACAGCTATAGTGTCCACTCGACGACCGGAGATTGTATCGCCGAGAAAAGACAAAAAGCAAAGCGACGCCAGCAGGATTTGAACCTGCGCCCTCAAAGAGGAACAGATACTTATATTACGTAATTCTAAGATTACGTAATTCGAATCTGTCGCCGTAAACCACTTGGCTATAGCGCCGATGA